>JANAVB010025645.1:22500-127234 GCA_029216955.1 Iris pallida | reverse complement strand
TTTTGTGACAAACCGGACCTCGTTTCGACCTCCCAGTCAAAAGTTATGGTCCTCCAAAGTTTCAACTAACCATAAAATGCAGGAGAATGGCCATTCTCCGTGTTAGAACACGAAGAATGTTAATTTCGCATGAGGGTGGCCATTCTCCGTGTTAGTAATACGGAGAATGGCATTCTCCGTCTTAATTTACACGGATAATGGCCATTCTCCGTGTTCGTCTTAATTTACACGGAGAATGGTCATTCTCCGTGCTAAATTACACGGAGAATGGCATTCTCCGTCTTAATTTACACGGAGAATGGCCATCTCCGTGCTAAATTACACGGAGAATGGCCATTCTCCGTCTTAATTTATTAAATTACACGGAGAATGGTCATTCTAGTGTTAAAACGCAGGAGAATGGCCATTCTCCGTGTTAGAAACACGGAGAATGGCATTCTCCGTGTTAATTTACACGGAGAATGGTCATTCCCAGTGTTAAAACGTAGAGAATGACCATTCTCCGTGTAATTTAGTAAGGAGAATGGCATTCTCCGTGCTAAATTACACGAAGAATGGTCATTCTCCGTGTTAAATGACACGGAGAATGGTCATTCAAATGTTAAAACACAGGAAATGGCCATTCTCCGTGTTAGAAACACGGAGAATGTCATTCTCCGTTTTAATAACACGGAGAATGCCTAATTTACACGGAGAATTCTCCTTGTTAAAATGCAGGAGAATGACTATTCTTCGTGTTATATCGACGGAGAACAGTTGACAGAAACCTAATTTTTTATTTTTTTTTGTTTTGTTGAAAGAAATTTGACATGAATAAAGATTCAAGAGTTTTCGTTTTTCTTTCAAAACGATGCTAACTCTTGTGGAAAAGAAGAAGATCTTCTCTCCATAATTGACCTAATTGTCGAAAAAGAAGAAGAAGAAGAAGATGAGCGATGATCGGAGTTCGACTGAAAAAAAGCACGGTGAACTACGAACGATCTTTGCGATCTCTGCTGAAGATGAGAACAATGGAATTTAGATCTCTCGTGAAGAAGAAGAAGAAAAAAGAATCGCAATCCAAATCTGAGTTTGTGCGGAGGGGTTTATGGTATTAATTTTGTAAATACAGAACATCTAAAGAAAATCTTGAAATACTTAACGTGAAAATATATAATTATGGACATTTCATAAAATCCATCCTGCAGGTGAATTTTTCATAAAAACCAATCCCGAAATTGAATTTCTCAGCAATTTCCAGATAATAATTTTTTTAGTCATAGTTACAGCTATTAGATTAAGTAGTAACGTGTCGAGTAATTTTACTAACATTTTTTATTAGGCAATAATATGCAGCGAACTATTTTGAAGAATACTTGATAAATGACTTGTTTTGATCTGGCAAAGATCCGCCAGATTGGAAGTTGACCCTAACATCACCGAATGGACAACAATAATTAGTTGCAGACAACGCACTTCCACCAAATAGCCTGGGCTAAAACTCTGTAAACCAGGCTACAACAGTGCTTCCAAATCTCTTATTAAACACATCAACAAACATTCAATTACAAAATATAATTAATTGTTCATTTACTCAAAAGCAGCAATCCACTTGAGGTTCTTGTAGCAGTCAAAGCCAACAAGAGATGGAACACTACTTGCTGAGCATACAGTTGTACAATAATTTAGAAGGCCATTGACCTACCACAGAACAGAAATGAAGAACAAAGCAAAGAATGTAGAATCCAAAATCTAATTAACAGGCACACAAGTGATGGAAGAAGCTTATCCAGGCGACGGTTAATTCTGAAATTCGTAAAACTTAAATACAGAATCTGAAAGCTTCCAGAAGCTTAGCATATGCAGCAAGTACGAACCAGTTATAGTAGAAAGCAGATCTAATGATGATTAACTGTGGACCATCACACTAGTGACAATGTAGAAACCTGTCCGCATGTGACAAATGTTTGGACCAGCACACAACTCCACACACCCCCCCCCCCCTTCCTTCTTCAACAGGATGGATACCATCTTCAAGGAATCCTAGGAATGGTTAAAGCATGTTCATGTCCGTCCGGTGTTCCCACCACCAGCATTCCCGCCGCTACGTGGCTGTGCATCATAACTACCTGCTGGGGCCTGTGCAGATCCATACGGATTAGGTGCCTGTGCAGATCCATACGGATTAGGTGCCTGTGCTGCTCCATAAGGACTGGGTGCCTGTGCTGATCCATACGAATTAGGTGGCTGTGCCGATCCATATTGATTAGGAGCCTGTGTCGAACCATATTGATTAGGCGCCTGTGTGGATCCATACGGATTCAGTCCCTGAGCTGATCCGTATGGTGGTGGTGTCTGCGCTGATCCGTAAGGACCAGCAATGTTTCCTGCAGCTGTGGCTGTTTGAGCTCCCCCAGCCCCTCTTGAAGCAGTAGCATCATAGCCAGGGCCTCTAGGAACCTCATATCCACCACCAGCACCTTTGGGGGTCTCATAGCTGCCACCCCTGGAGCTTCCATAACCTGCAGGAACCTTGGATGCCTCATACGTTGAGTTTCTTGGAGCATCATAAGAAGGCCCTCTAGTCGGCGCATCATATCCAGGACGAGAAGGAGCATTTGCAGCAGGCGGTTCACCATATGGCACTGCTCCACCACCCATTGCTCCACGTCCCTAATATTACAATGCATCAGTGTAGTAAAGATAAATAGTGAGATGACATCTAATCATGAATCAAAACTTGAAGCCAAATAAGTTATGTAACCAAAGTAAACTATACTAACTAATTCAGTTAGCAAGGTCTGTACAAGTTGTGTTTAAATTCACAATTCTGCATGATTTACATCTGAGACATACATGGAGCAGTTTGACAAACTAAATCACACAAAAACCATTGTAAGGTGTTGGTTTTCAGCATTTTTGGCCATTTGGCACTAGGCAGAGGAGTCATAGAACCACTAAAAAGCACTTCGGCAGATCTAATGTTCCAGTGTGGCAGCCTGGAAGGTACATTTAGGTAAAAGATGTTTCAGATCCAAAAGCTCAGAAAACATACTAGGAACCAATGTAAACCTTCACCTTGTTTTTTGCTACAAAAGATACTCTCCAAACCACCATTAATGGTGTCTGCTAAATTTGTATAAGTTATCCTCCAATCAGAGCCGGCCCTGGCCTAGGGCCCACAAATTAGGAAGGCCTCAAAAACAATTTTTTGTAATATATACCTTTGTAATATGTTATTCGTACAAAATAACATAGTAACTTACTTAGTGTAGTTGGTTTTCACTTGTACCTATTATGTAAAAGGTCGGGTTCAAGGCCTAGTGGAAACTATTTTGTTTTTTAATGGTTTTAGTTTTTTTTTTTTTTAAAAGGGGCACCATTTAAAATTTTGCCTGGGCTCCGAAAAACTCTGGACCGGCTCTATTACTAGTTGTTGCCCGGTTCATCTAGGATTTAATCCAATAGAGATGCAACAATCTTTCGCTTTTAACCACTAAGAAATGAACAACTATCAGCGTTGGATACTATTTTCTAAGCTGCATTAGATATAAACTCGGGCTATTTACAAGTTGAAAGCCTAGGAAGATCTTTTTAAGCCCCGACATGCTTCTGGGTTTTAACTGGGGTTTCAGTTTTACTCCACTTTTTTCAAAATCCATTCATTGTTCACTGGAATTGTATTTCCCTGAGAAACTGGAATCGGAGGCAGGGCCGGTCCAGAGTTTTTGGGGACCCACGGCAAAATTTAAAATGGTAACCATTTAAAAAAAATAGCTTCCACTAGGCCTGGAACCCATGACCTTTTACATAATAGGTACAAGTGAAAACCAACTACTAAGTTACTATGTTATTTTGTATGAACACTAATAGTTAACATATTTCAAAGGTTATAATGTAAATAAATAAAAATCTGAGGCCTTCCTAGTTTGTGGGCCCTGGGTGGTCGCGCTGGGCCAGGGCCAGCCCTGACTAGTAAGGCCACTGCAATAAGCAGGACTGCTCAACAATGTCTCCACCTAATCTTAGCACATTGATCTGCTAAGACTATGCACAAACACGGAAAGTTCTGGAAAAGGAGAGAAGAGGGAGTTGAGGTTGGGTTGGGGGGGAGAGAAGGCCCATCTTCGGGACCGAAACCAGATGGGGAACGTACATATGCCGAGAGGAAGTGCACTTGAAGCCAAAGCAGACCCAGCGCTGCTGGCAATCGACCCGGTCATCGGGCCGAGCAACCGACCAGCCTGTACCTCGACCAGGTTGGGTCAACAGCCAAGTAAACTGAGCAGTCAACCAAGGCGGGTTTCTACACACCCATGCCTATGTTCAGTTTGCTAATGAATGTACACATCCACTCTTTTTTCGAGGTGCAAAGAGGATCACTAAAATTATCTGGAGTTCTTTTGACTCTAGCATTTGCTTTTCTGCTTGCTCTCTTTCTCAATTAATCATCTTATTCGACCTATTGATTTAGGGGTCCTACACCATAGATCGAGAGAGAATGGTCATCCCTATATGGCCTTCTAATACAGTACTAAATAGAAGCACACCTTTTACAGGAGACATCATATTTAGCAACGCAACGGTGCAGCCTAATTCACACTGGCAGAAATAAAGGTGACTAAGCTAACTAGTTAAGTTTAGCTGGAGTGGGAAATGTCAATAAGTGGAAACATGAATACATGTATCCAAGGCTTCTATTTACAAAACATCCCTACCTCTACCAATAATCTTACAATGTTAATACTTGAAGATATTTTGGGATTACAAAATCCTAAACATGAAAAGAATTGGCGGTATCACTGAGGAGTTCCAATTAAACAAGAGGGTTGGAAAACCAAGGTTCTATCCATGGCCAGAAGATTTCAAAGAATGTGAAAAATATAAGTTTTTTAACGCCGTTTTGTAGAAACATTCCGTATATAGCTAGCAAGAAGCAAACCATTTATCGTACCACCCATCCATTTTCTGCTCTGCTCAACGAGTCCAGAGAACTCTAACTAAAGGAGAAGTAGGATATTTCATTATGTGATCAGTCTAAAACTGCTTACCACTTAACTAGATTAAGGGCTAGTTTGGTTCCCGTTTGAAATGGATCATTTGCCATTTACGTCAACATTTTGGCCAAAATGGCAAAAGAAATCTATTTGGTTCCCAACGTTTGCCATTTTGGCCATACAAATATGGCACAAAATGACAAACACTCACGGAGGCACCAGTTACTGTCTGCCATTTGAAATGGAACATTTTCCATTTCACATGGGAACCAAAGTGGCCCTACTGTAGGCTCTCCTCTAATTTGCTTAGCTAGTCGGTCAACTAGTCACTAGTTAATCAACATTTGCTTCTTTATTAAGTCTCCAGAACTGTAGGCAACATTTACAGACTGTATTTATTGTACTTCAAATTTATAACAATAATTTACAAGAATTAAACCGTTGCAGAAAGTATACAACTAAGAAGGAACCCACTTTTTGATAGTGTGCACATCCTAGATAACAAGGTTAACGTATCAACAATTTATAGCATTTAATAATGTATTAACAAGGGAAGCAATCATAAGCCCATCTCAAGTCTTGAGAAGGAGAAAGAAGTTCTATAAGGTAACATAAAAAGGAAAATCATCAATAACATTGTAACAAAGGAAGCACAAGAAGAAAAGTAGAATATGAATAAAAAAGAAAGGAAAAGAAAGAGAGACCAATATTTGAGGAAGTAAATGTTAAAAGAAGAAAAAACAATGGGGAAAAAAGGCTGAATATCAAGCAAAAGGATTCTGATTTCTGATCTAAGGGGCTAGAAAAAGTCAGCTACACTGACTAGAGGGCTTTCGAAGGGAGATAAAAAAGAAATGCTTTGAGAAGGGAGACGAGCATAAAGAAATGGTTTCAGAAGGGAGACGAGCATAAGAAAATAGTTTTAGAAGGGAGAAGTAAACAATAAAAAAATAGGTATGATGAGAGTTCAGTTGGGATTCAAATCAACTGCGAAATTAGACTTATAATGCAGTATATCTGTAGATGACCTCTATGATCTTAATTACATATTCGTACACAACCAACTAAAGAAGATTTAGAAAAATAAACAGAAATAATACTAATGGCCTTCCTTTTTGAAAAGAAAAGCAGTTGAGCATCTATTTTTCCTTTTCTTAAATGTGGATTGTATCTTAGACTCTAGTTTTTGAATTATGTTTTCATTGCAAATATTCATTTGAGAATTTGACATATTCAAACATTTGCAAGAAGACATGTCCTGTACACAATCTTGCTTAAATAACTGCTCTTACATTTTTAGACTTGTTTTTGGAAGAGAAAGACGCACCTCTTCTAGTTCATACACACACTTGCCCTGGACCTGGTGCCTCAAGCACTAGGGGTACCTAGTGCTCAGCATACCAATTCAGTCAGTCGTTTAAAGTTTCAAACTGGATTATGATTTACATGGAAAGGGCATTCAAGAAAGCTTTTGTGACAAATGACATTTTAGCAATTCATGTACATGAGAATCATTTAAGAAATTTCTGTACACTAAAATCATGTATATCCAACTGAGTTACGAATAACAATAAGCCCAAACTAGTAGTTGATGACTTCGCAAAGTGTGTCCCTCTAGTTGAGCATCGTTACAGACATTTGTATACAAGCTTAGAGAAACCAAAATGACGTCTACATAGGGTATTATTGTAATGCATATTTCGTCAAGTTACAAGCATAAATTTAAGAACGTCCCTCAAGGATTATTAAATAATTTGAAATCACTACTCAAATTTATATCATTTTTCATAATTTACTACCCATATCCTTTAAAGTTCAAACGAAACTGCCTTGGAAAGACCCAAATATCCTGTGTCTCCTTTCTCGCCACCATCAACACTACCGCTATCACCGCCAATTCCCTTTTCCTCATCTTTCCAAAAACTAAAGCCTAACCATCTCTACACAACTCTATCCCTTTGTCACAATACCCGCCAAGAGAACCAGCATCCTTTATAGTTAAGAGTACAGGACAATCCTACCGCCAGTGACCTCTGGCCTGCATATCTATCATGGGCAAACAGAAAGGTCTGAAGCCATTAGAAGCAGATTGCCCCATGGTAACTCTTCAAAAAATGATCTCAGCAAGGAGATGAGGAGAGAGAAGAAATGAAAAAGTAGAGGCATTAAGAGATTCAACAGAGAGGAAGGTGAAGGTAGTGGGGTGGGTGTTAGTGGTGTAGCTTGTGGCAATGGTAAAAGATGAGATTATTAATGATGCCAAGGAGTTTTAGGGAAGCCCAAGGGGTGGCAATTAAGACATGCAGTAACCATGGGAGAGGTTGAACATGGTGTTAAATGTTCGCAAAAAAATATTGTTTTGTACATAAAGAATCTTTAGGATTAAAGCATTTAACTTTGAAGTGATTACATTGGGGTGTTTTTAATCTTTTTGTCACCACTTTTTGTCACAGGTTACATGGTGTGCCTTGATGATAGACAAGGACATAATTTACAGAAAGAACAGGTGGGTATTTAGGTTTCGGCAGCCTTGAGGAAGTTTTTCATTTACTAAAACAAGAGCAACAACAAACATGGATGAGGACAGATCAGAATGATAGGATATAGGCTTTGCTGTTTTCCTTGTTTTCCTTGTAAATTTCATGAAAGCTAATTCAAAGAAAACGGTTGAAATATAAGACCCCCAATTTTTGGATAAAATAATTTTTTATTGCTATTGTTCCTGTTACATAATTCATGTAAACTTAGCTACTCCAAAGAAATTTAAAAAAAAAAAAACACAAAACCTGTTGATAGCCCGAAACAATACAAGTGTGCAAAACATAACTGGGCATATTCAGGCTTAGCCTTCTCTCAAAGACGGGTAGAAAACCTACACAAAAATGAACCAATTGATCTCTTGTATATGCTGACATGTTCAAATAGAAGACCATTCTAGGAAAAAGAAAAAATATAACTTCAATTTGATTTCATAGATAATGTCTGCTGTCATAGAACCTCTAAGATGGTCCTGGAAATTGGGATTCGAATAGTCTTCTTCGCAAATTGAAGTTAGAAGACAGCTACCTTCCAAAACAAGTAAAAGTAAAAATTGATATCATATAGCTCATTGTTAAAATACCAAATGATTTTGAGTTTAAGTTTTAGCTATCCCTCATTTGTTTCAACTTATCTTTCTTCCATCAGGGGAATGAATGTTGTATATGTTAGCAGTTCTAAATTCTTCAAGTCAACCAGACTACTTCATTATGCTTTGCCTTCTCATAATATATGCCTTTGTACTGCTTGTGAGGCAAAGTACAAGTTTAAGACCTAAAGGCTAAAGTATATGTCTCTCGGTTACATCTTCAAGTTTTCTAAGGTTATGTCTACCACGTCAATCTCTGAATCAAGAGAGCAGATAAGCATCTCCTATACCTGTATGGACTGACAGGATTCGTGTGATTGAACATGTACAAATTAATTAAGTTGTATCTATAGAAAGAGTGTTTGATGAAGCTACTTAGGTACAGGTTATCAACGCAAGGTAATATATCTCACCTGTGGAACTCCATAGGCATCTTCATACGCATTTTGGCCTACAGAACGCTGTGCTGATGAATCATTCTCCTTGTACCCCGCAGTGATACTGTATGAACCTCCTGAACATCAAGAGATATAATATCCAGTAGAAGCAGTAAGCAAACCAATAATAATAAATAAATGACAGAATACAAAGGGAAGGCACATTTATTTAAATACCACTTTTATCGACGTTAGTTGTGTTCATCAACTCAGCCCTTAGCTTTTCAACCTCCCTCACCATGGATATGTAGTTCTTCTCCATCACCTGAAGTGACTCATAATGGTCGATTCGCAACTTCCTTTCATAGTCATATGTAGCTCTACATGTATAGGATATAAAGTTCAGTATCTCATTTATCAACCAAATCAGTCTGGTCAAAACAAAAATGTCTGACAAGGTTTAAAAGTAACTACCTGCAATGTTGGTATTCTTGCCTTAGACCGTCCAGTTCAGACATTAGAGAAGGGATTTGTTGTACATCACCATGGCTTCTCTGCAGATCCTGGGTCAGTTGCTGCACTTTGGAGATCAGTTCTTGCCTACCCGTGACGAGGCTTTGAGCTTCTGTATGTGCCTGTTGTAACTCCTGTTTCACAGGCTCAGAAGCTTGTAAGTCTGCTTCCATCTTTGATATCTTATCTAAAAGACCCCTCAAATGTTGTTCTTGCTCAGCTTTCATAGCACCCACGTGGTCCTGTAATCTCTGCAGCTCGTGTTGGGCAGCAGCTAGTTCTCGCCTCAGGACACCATGGGTAGCTGCAAGACGTTGGTTCTCTGTCAGAAGCCTTTCCATCTCAACATGTTGGGTAGCAAGCTTCTGCTCCATAATCTCTGGCGGGTGAGGTAACATGTCAAATGGATAACCACCGGGTGGAGGGCGAATCCCTGGGCCGAAGGGATCTGGATGCAGCATGCCAGGACCGGGAAGAGGCCGTCGTACATGAGGTGGCGGTAAACGACCTTTGCTTCCCATGATTAGAAACAGACAAGGCCTGTTTGGTACCAAATACCATGAAATTGTCAGCTAAGGAAGATGAATAAAGAAGTATTAAACAATATAATGCACAATGCCATGTGCATCTGTGAAAGATAGGAAGTGTAAACAATAAGAACATCACAGTGCAACAGCTGCAACCTCAATACATAATCAAATCTGGCTTGCTCCCATCCTATTCCAACAAATCCATTAGGATTGTCAAAAGCTATAGAAATGAAAGAATATTTGTAGACCTTCTGAGAATATAGGCTTTTATGAATAACAAGCCTTATAAAAATGGACTAGTGGCCCGTCAAGTTTGGACTTCATTATGTTTAAATTGTACAGAACACAAGGACCAGCAAGCCAAGTCCGCACCTTAAAAAATTAACCAATCATTACTCACCACCAATACAACTATCATTATAAAATTAATAAATGTACTAGTGGCTATCCAGTAGGACGACAGTAAACGTCCTAGGAGGGCACCTGGTACCAGAAACAGCTGGGATGTCTGGGACAAGAAACCTAGACGATCATTTTTCACAATACAGAATTCAGAATTAGAATATATTAGTCTCCGTTTATAAAACATGTAACCAATTGGATGTGGAAAACTCATCATTCCATTGCTTGTTTTCTTTAGAAGCTTGTCGTTTTCACTATTCTTAATTGAATATAAACATTCTACTATTTAAGAATTTAGATAATGAACTGGAGACTAATTCCACTCACAAACAGGCAACATAGTAAGATGTGGAGGGATCCATTATTGTCTTAGAAGATTGTTCTGTCATCACATTCAATCATATAATAAAAATTCAATAATGATATGTGACAATCGGCAAATATGCTCTCCAACAGATGAAAATCAGACCAAACCCAATGAACAAAGCATGCGGATCTACTAATAAAGAAATGAACATTTCAATAAAAACTTACTACGTAGAGCTAAACTTGAGAGATGCTTATCTGTTAAAGCACCCACAATAGATGGAGTTGAACAATGCATATTGAGGCCCAATTTATAAAAAAATATATAAAAAAAATTCTAGAATGAGTTGGATCTGTATGGGAATAGTAGAAAATGATCCAACAACATAAAATAACCTTTGGTGGCAAAGGTTGTGGGGTCAAAAAAATAATGAGAAATCTAGAATCTAGAGATTGGGACTCCAAATTGAGCCTTACTATTCTACAAAATGAGTTCCTACATTCTGAATGTAGAAATTCTCGAGACCAAGCTATACCTCTTGTGGCTGGAATGGGACCATCATGGAGCTTCAATTGGACCTTATTATTCTACAAAATGAGCTCCTACATTCTGAATCTAGAGTCTAGAAATTGGGATGAGTATTACAATTGATGCTGTTAGAAAGATATTCTCCAGTGCAGGCTAGGAAAATGAGGCAAAACCAAGGATCAACTATGCATGGAAGGGTCAGTAAACAAATGTCTTGGGCTGCACAAATCAAATATGACACACTAAGAGAAAAACGAGAGGTTCAATGCAGCTGACAACCCATCAAAAGGAGAACATGAGAGCAAAACCTCAGTCTCACTAGTTCCAACTGTTCCGACAGTTTCAGCAATTTTGAAAATCTATAGAACAATCAAAAAATTAGGAGGGGAAATGTTAGCTTTAAGTATAACTCTGTGGTATGCATTCTTAAGCAGCTTGAGATGTCAATTTTGTACTGACTGTCTAGATTAACTATGCAGCTAAGGGTCGAATGTCGACCTACCAATTTTTTTAGGCTTCAGCTAATGTAGTATAGCTGGGAGAAATGTTATTTTGGGAACAACATGGAAATTTTGTATCAATTTTACGCAGGCGTTTCAAACCAAATATAGACTCTTCTCAAACTCAACTGATAACATGATTTGGCATCGGCCAAATTTTTAGATATCGAAACACAATGCATCCAAATTGCAGGGCTGATTCTATAGTTGAATGTTGGCAGTTTGAGAGCTGATTCTATAGTTCTGACGGTGACCAATACTCATAAAACTCACTTTGTCCCTCAACTCGTCCCTCGAGAAGTAGAATTTCCTTTTAAAACCTACAAACTGGGGTGAAAAGTACAAGAAATGTTCTAAATTTAACCTCTTTTTTTCTCGACGACTAGAAAACGTGTTGCCAAAAGTTCCTATTTTCTATGTTTCAACGATATCCACCACTTCCATCTTCGAATCCAAACACCGCCACACACACAAAAAGTTACCGGAGTTGCACTTCCAAACCTCCTCTTCCAATCAAACCAAACAAGCAAGAGTCGATTCGGCACTTCCTACACTTACTGTGGACCTAACAAAAAGTTCCTATTTTCTATGTTTTCAATGATATCCACCACTTCCATCTTCGAATCCAAACACCACCACACACAAAAAAATTACCGGAGTTGCACTTCCAAACCTCCTCTTCCATCCAATCCAAACAAGTAAGTGCAAATACAAGAACTCCACTTCCTCGATTCGGCACTTCCTACAATTACTGTGGACCTCTACGGAAGAAGCACGTCCCCGAGAACATCGATCGATCGGAAACCAGCACTCTCAGCCATTTCGGATCGCCGAATTTGTTCGAATGCTTTCAATACCAACTACTGGAGCAAAGGATACCTGGAGCCGGAGGTCGGCGGCGGTAGTGGCGGACAACGAGCGGCGGCTGATGGCGGCGGCGGTGATAGAATTTAGGGTTAGGTATTGGGAAGGGGGAGACGGAGAAATGGAGATGAGGAAAACGAGAAGGGGAATGAATGAGATTATTAGGGTTAGGGCCGGCTGACATAGACCCAAAAAGAAAACCCGTCCACCGCACGGGGTATATATTGGTTCAGGTCTGAATTAATTGGGATTATTATTGCTTTTCCAAATAACACCAAGTTTTCAAGTGATTTCAAAAAATACTCCAAAAATAATTTATTTACTAAAAAAATTAATTTGATAAGTTATTATTACCAAGTAGCTTTTAGCTGTTGTTACCGTGTACCTTTGGGAATAGTTTTCAACAAATATAAAGCCAAGATTTCGACTACAAAAACTTAAAATAATAATTTACAATATAAATATGAATGTAACCCGTAACTTTTATTAACATTAAAAGTTTACTTATTTTTCAATTTAGTTCATAGAAAAAAACTAAGAAATGAGATGCATGTAATACGGCTCTTCATGGCCGAGTTCCTCGAGGATTTTTGTAAAGCAAAACATCCATGATAAAGAAGCATGCACTACATTAGGTATATATTGTATTGGCCTAGTTTATTGTTGTTGTTGTTTCAAATATATTTAAAAGATTTAATTGGTTGTCCAAAAGAAATTATATTGTAATTTGTTTGTAACAAACTAGTTGGTTGTGTTCAACTAACAGATAGAGATATTTGGAAAACATGCAAAATTGACAAAAAGACGATTAAAACGTATAAAAACTGCCAAAAAGGACAATTACATACAAAATCGATAAAGAAAACATGCAAAAGCGACAAAAAAATGGCCAAGAACATTCAAAAACGACCAAAAATGGGAAAAAGGGGCCCAAAATGAGCAAAAATGGCTAAAAACGAACAAAAACGACAAAAATGACCAAAAGAGACAAAAAAAGAACAAAACGACCAAATTATAGCATACCAATCTTCTGCTCAAGTTGTAAGGTGTCACGCCCCGATCCTGCAGAGTCCTTTCTTCTCGCTTCGGACTCTGTGAGACCGTTCGTCTTCGCTTGGACGTGATGCCGTGCAAGGATAAGTTGCGCTTGCACAAGGCTAAGACCTATAACAAGACAAGTAGATAAGATTGACAATACACAGCGGAACATATTACAGATGTTTGAAGCAGCAGCGGACATTTTGCATATATATAAATTGAACACAATGGTAACAAGAAAGAATTCTCTTTATTAATTTTATTTGAACAGATTACAAGCTCTCAATTCTCTCTGATACAATGTTTACATTCTCTCAGAAATATTACAGATTACAATGATCCCGTTTCCATACATTACATTTCTTTATATACAAAACCAACTCTTGGCAACAGATGTCCTTCTCTTGGCATCTATTCTGATTTCTGGCTCCTAAGGATGAGGCACGGACTATCGCTTCGGACTATCCTTCTCGATGTGTCCTGCACCTGCATGCAGACTGATGATGGGTCAGTATATCAGCATACTAGTGAATTATGAACAAAGGGCTACATTTGTCTGAAACGATTACTGTTCATTTAGTGAGAAAACATTTCTTGTGATGTGATATTGCTATTTTTTACCTATGTTCATTTCATGCATACTGTAGCACCCCAGTCCCAAAATACTTAGGACCAAGTACGTCGACATGCCAGCTGCATACATACTAAGTATACTCCAATATATGGAACCATCGTATGTATACATAAGTTATAAAATGTAGTAACCATGAAACTAATCTCATCCACAAATAAATATATTATAAAATCAACTTATAATGCCATTTGTACAAAACGTTGAGCGAAGACAAATCTACTACCAACTAAAAAGAGAGTAATACATAGCAACGAAGGAAGAGTCGAGCGAAGCAAAAAGACGATCCGAGAGCTATCATCGCGAAGGTAGATTGTAAACTATATGACCTTAGCTAGAGCACCTGCGAAAATCATAAAACATACCTGGAGAAATTATCAGGTCCTCAGAGAGATGTAACAAGATACAGGAAGAACATGCCATTATAACTGCAAATGTAACACTATAAAACTATAACACAACTGGGTCCCTAGCCATCTATGTGATATGCACTTTGAGGACAACATTCTACGCAGGGGCTGTAGGATCAGCAGATTAAGTAAAGAGTGGCAGTAAGTAGCGCTCATACGAGACACTATCGGTCCGGGGCAGTAAGTAGCGCTCATCCGAGTCACTATCGGCCCAAAATGTGTGTAAAAGTAAATGTAGCTCCTACACTAGTAGCTGTCCTCTCCCTCCAATGATATTATACATGTGTCGTAACCACGACACACCAACACATATCGCTTCCACAACACTGTTTTATACTTAATAACTGTCAAGTCTTCTAACATGCATCTATTGACAGTTATTTCTAACGTATGCGCACGGGTGATCAGCCAACACGCAAGTGACCTCTATATGTTACTCACAACTCACACACAACTCGTGTTACCTTCGTGACAAAGTTAATGACATACACTACATTGGCGATAGTCCCTTAACTCTAGGCCTATATGCAAGAAGAAAAATAATAAACGAAAAATATAGATACAATAATTGAATAATAAAATGCAACTAAATGTAAGCAGTAACTATGACAAGATATCTTGCCTGGTGTGTCGCCTGGTGTGGTGCGATAATCCGACAAGTCCAGTTTTGTCCAGTAGCCATGCTTGATGTCAAGGGGTCTGAGGTCGTGAGAAAATAGAAAATATGTTTAGTTACGATCAAGATTGGCAATCAACGAGAATTTGTGGAGAAAGTGCTTGCTATACTAAAATATTTATAATACTTTGAAAAATATAATTAGAAAATATGTATAGTTTGTTTGTAATTAAGGAAATCCATAAAAATATTTTTAAATAATAATATGAGAAATACAAGAAATTCAACCACCTTTTTAGTACCCAAAAATCATTATTAGAAAACCTTTTTTTTGTATTTAGTCAATTAATTTAGGGATATGCTACTAAAAAAAATCGTTTAGAATGGAGCATAATTTAATTAGAATGAAAATACTGCATATATACGTTAGGTCAAAATATCTATTATTATTATTAATTTTAAATATCAAAATTTAGCTTTTCTAAACCAAATCGAAAATAAATGCGGAGCCAAGCCCAAAACTAAAAAAATATAACTTTTCCTATTTTTTGAATTATTTAATAACCCTATCAATAACAAAATATTAACCTTTAAATACTATAAGTCATTTTGTACAAACATATTTACTGTATATTAGTAATACAATAATTTTAAATATACTTTTCTACTGTTTTGTTAACACTCTCCTTTATATTAATAAAATAAACTAATGATAAAATTTGAAAAGGGCAGACAAGACAAAGTAATAGTACTACTTATAATAATAAATCATAATCATAAAGGTGTGCACATTATGCGACTACCACTTGCTGACGTGGACAACGCATGAAGGATGGACCTCTTCAAATTTCACTCCGATGAATCTGTCAGTTCAGATTTTCGAGGAAGATCTCAACAGCCATCTCTCTAACAGTCTGGCCAAACTCTATGCGTCCAAAGGGAGAGCTATGCTATGCGTCCATTACATCACGAGAAGACGGTCCATGCTTCTTTCAAAGTATTTCGAACTCGTTCAAGTATCAAAAACTTTGAAGGGGGTCTTGTAGAAGCATAAAAATTTCAGCATTCTTGACAACCACGCGCCCAAGCCAGGGAGTCATATACGCCCAAGCCAGGGAGACATATGCGCCCAAGCCAGGACAGCCCACATGCGTCCAAGTCACCAGAGCAAGCTATGCGCCCATGTTGATGGCATATACCCCCTATACGCCCACTCTGGACTCCTCCAGAAGGGGGTGCATAGCCCTGTTTCAGGCTATGCGCCCAAGTCAGGACAGCCCCCCGACTCGGTCAACACCCACGATCAATCGTGTACCGAAGCATACGACCACGTCAGTCTCCATGAGCAGTCGTACACCGAAGCATGCAGCCACATCAACCCCACGATCAACCTACGATCACACAGTCTACATGCGCCTACACTCTATGCGCCCAAAGCAGGACTATGCACCCACATGAAAATCAGTGTATTTTCTTATATGGGCGCATAACATCATTCCAACACGAAAAGTGCTCTCTTTCCAGTAGTCAATGTACTAACACCAAACAAAACTCATACTTTAAATCCAATAAATCAGTTTAGATATATTGTAATCAAACAATTTCAATACCATTAGAAAATAATACTTACCAACATAATATTACTAGTTAGTAATATTAATAATATAATAAAGATAACAGCACATAAATGTTGTCTCCAAACTTAGCAAAGAAACCACAAATAGAACGTTAATAGAGGAGAGAGAGAAGGAGAAGGGAAGGTGGAAATGAGAAAGGGGAGAGCTCTTACCGAACGAGTGCTCCGGTTCGACGGCCGGAGAAGCTTGGCGAAGGTTGGCGGAAGAAGGCGGCGGCTGCGGCAGTGCACCTGGGGCGCGGCGGAGGGAGTCGCACGGCTCCGGCCAAGCTCCCTGACAAGAGAAGCGATGGCGCCGCTTGGGAAACAGCACGACGCGGCGGCTGCCACGACGCCGGAGCGGGGATGGGCTTGCCACGCTGTTGCGTGGCACGGGACGTCGTCGACTACGTGTCGAGGACGGCGGAGCACAGGTACGAGATTTATTTTGGGGTTTTTTGGTTCCTGAGTGATAAGGGTGATGATGTGGTGGTAACAGTGGATGATGGCGAGGTGCTAATGGTGGTGACAACGATGGCGGTGGTGGTGGCTACGGCCGAGGATGGCTGTGGCGGTGATGGAAATTGGTGGCGGTAAAAGTCGATGACGGATTGGTGATCGGGTATTGGTGTCAGAGAGGGCGGCAGGGGCTGGATGCCCGGCTTGGTCGACACAATGGCATGGAGGCGGGCGTGGGTTGCTATCGGATTTTATTGTTGGATTCGTCGTGTCCGGATTTGTCGGACACGAGATGGATAACTGTACAAAAGAATTAGAATAAGATTAACACCGACACGATACACAATTTGTGGTAGAAATTAGGTTGGTGAAATTTTTATGGAGGGGAACAAAGGAGCCTCTTCTTATATAGGAGGTGGAAGCTCCTTGTTGGATGAGGGTTGGAAAGTTTAAATCCCCATGTGGATAATTACCCTTTTATTCGATTCGATCCAAATTATTATAGATAAGACCCCTTTTAAATTTAAAGCTATTGTAGATAAAGTCGAAATCCAATATTATCTTTTTCAATTCAAATTATCGAAATTAATCCAATATTAAATCAAACGAGATTTCAAATATCTTTTTCATAATTACTAAAATATATTAATATTTAATTTTGAAAATCGTGATAATTATTTATATATTTGAATTATAATTTTAATAAATAAATAAACCAAATATAATTTGTTTTCGTAAAAATCAAGTGGACATGAAATAAATTTTATGTCACCCGAACACAATAATATCTTTACATGAAACAAAAGTTTTCGGAATTACTACTTATATTTGCACCATAAAAATAATCTTTTTAAATAATGTTTGCCAAAACTCGACGTAATGCAATAAATCAAATATTAAATACTTATTTTCTATTTGAAGAAACCTTTTAATAAATATTTGTATAAAAAATGCAATTTTGTACGCGACGTACAATTACGAAAACAAGAATCGATACCAAATTTATTTTATTTTTTAAAAAACGTAGTAGAAATTTAGGGGTTTTACACATACAGAGTCAGTTTACATCTCTTTTGAAAACACTTTTTGAAAAGCCGCAGTTCATTTCATTTCTTTCAAGTATACAAGGGACTAGTCGTTTCAAGCATAATGACTATTATTCATTTCATGTGGAGTGTGCACCGTGTTTCATGAGCCATAATCATTATCAGGGACAGAAGCATTAGCATTCTTTTCTTTTATTCAAGACATTCTAAGGGTCAGAGATGACTATTATAAGTGTTGCTAAGGGCTACATTTGAAATGAATAATAGTCAGAAAAAATAATAGTCATCGTGTTTGAAATGACTATTATAAGTGTTGCTGCGCACTCCACATGAAATGATTAATAGTCATCTTGTTTGAAACGACTAGTCCCTTGTATGCTTGAAAGAAATGAAATGAACTACGAATTTTCAAAAAGTGTTTTCAAAAGAGATGTAAACTGACTCTGTATGTATGAAATGAACATAGGTAAAAAGTAGCAAGATCACATCACAAGAAACGTTTTCTCACTAAATGAACAGTGATCGTTTCAGACAAATGTAGCCCTTTGCTCACAATTCACCAGTATGCTGATATACTGACCCATCATCAGTCTGCACACAGGTGCAGGACACATCGAGAAGGATAGTCCGAAGCGATAGCCCGTGCCTCATCCTCAAGAGCCAGAAATCAGAAGAGATGCCACGAGAAGGACATCTGTTGCCAAGAGTTGGTTTTGTATATAAAGGGATGTAATGTATAGGAACAGGATCATTGTAATCTGTAATATTTCTGAGAGAATATAAACATTATATCAGAGAGAATTAAAAGTTTGTAATATGTTCAAATGAAATTAGTAAAGAGAATTGTTTCTTGTTACCATTGTGTTCAATTCATATATCTACAAAATGTTCGCTGCTGTTTCAAACATCTGTAATATGTTCCGCTGCGTATTGTCTATCTTGTCTTGTTACAGGTCTTGGCCTTGTACAAGCGCAACTTAGGCTTGCACGACATCACAGAGTCCGTTCGTCCTCACTTGGGTGTGATGTCGTGCAAGCCTAAGTTGTCCACTCACCCAGATTAATCGTCTTCTGTTGCAGAGCCAACAATCTGATCTCTCTATTTATCTAGTACCTTTACGGAGCGGGGCACTACATAATGTAATCACGATTACATAGGTTTTATGATGTAATTGAGTTTAGAAAAAACTAATGTAATGTAATTAAACTTGTAATCACGATTATATTTCATCTAAATTTTTTTTGTCCAACCAAACACCCGAGTTAGATTGACAACGTAATGTCAGTTACATTATGTTGTCTAATCCTGCAAACCAAACGGGCCCTAAATATTATAGAACCTCTTAAACTAAAAATATATATTTTTAATTTTTTTGAAACATTAAATTTCAAAGCCAAGCCTCTACAAACCAAACAATTAATCAAATTTATTAGAACAATATGTAACAAATCGCAAACACCTAAAAAATGAGCTTAAAAGATCAAACACGGTCACTAAGTTTACTCCTTAGTATAAATTTAAGTACACCAAAATTTACTTCAAAATTCTATAAAAAAATACAAAAACATAAGCTCAAAAGATCAAACACTCAATTCTTAGCCTTCTTAACATAACTTCAAGTCCAACACAATCCATTCTAAATTCTAAAAAACTTGTTCTCAACTAAAACAACAATGAAAATGAAAATAAGTACCATAAAATTAATCACGAAAAACATTCTAAGATATATATATATATATATATATATATATATATATATATATATATATATATATATATAATTTTGTGTGTCCAATGGGCCAGCTCGGGACCGTGGCACAGCCACCCAGCCATCCGGAGCGGATGAGGGCTCGAACCCGAGACCAACCCTCAGGGAGCCCTTCGTCCTCCCGTTAGGCTAGGACCCTGGACATACACACACACACACACACACATATAATTAATCAAAATATAATCGGTTCGGTTCGGTATTTTCTGTATGGTGTTATACTCAAACCGTTACCACTACCGTTATACCATATTTTAGTCGGTTCGGTAATTCAGTATCGGTACATAATTTTGGTTTAATTTTTTAGGATATTTTTAATCAGTATTCGGTCGATTTTTCGGTAGCGGTCGGTATTTCCTCACCCCTAGTGTGGACTATTTTAGATGTAATAGGATTTTTATTTGAGAATTTCCTATTATGATCTAAAATGGAATATTGATGGGCTATCTTTTGTGTAATAGGATTCTTATCTTAGGGTTTACTATTTAGGAAATTTTATTATGACCTAAAATATGATTTTCTCATCATATATATGGGGTGAGGGTCGAGGCACAAAATATAGCACAAAAGTTGTGATTTTGGGTGCTCATCCATAGGAGATTTAAGAGAAAGTCCGCACTTATCTCTTAGGGCTTTGTCATACAAGACAGAAGGAAAGAGGAGATATGATCGAGGAGTCGTCAACTTCGGTTAGAAAAATTTCTATGGGTTGGTGAGTGATTTTATTGTAATCTCTATTATTTCTTCTTAAGTGTAGTAAAGGGGTTGAACCTATTAGGGCAAAGGATTCAACATTATTTTTGTGTCAATCTTGTAAGTTTATCTGAGTTATATAGATTAGAATTTGTTTAAGTGACGTAGTCACCGCCATATACTTGTTTTTATCTGTGCTTTGTGTTCGTTAGACGGTGGTTGGTTATTTTAGGTGGGTTGGTCTAAGTTTCTGCTACGACAACATCTTAGACACGGTATCGGAGTGCTTGTAGGGCGTGTTTGATTCCTAATATTTGGTATCGGATCGAAGTTCATTCGTTCTGGTCTGATACCAACATCTGGTATCAGAGCTTTTGGGGTTTTGTAAACCATGTTGTAACACCCATATCTCAGAACACGTATTTTGATTAAGCCTGCATGTACCATGGACCTGTATTTTATTTTCTCAGATTCTGGCCTGTAATTGTATTTTTGGCTTGACTTGCAGATTTTGGTTTTCTCGTAAAAATGGGTTTTGACATGACTTGGTTTTATTTTGTGGGCGAGAATTGGTTTGGTTTGGTTTGGTTCAACATGCATTTGGAACACCTTAGCCTATGCTTCACCCTCAACACAACACAACCACCCTCATTAAAAACCCTACCAACCTTTTCTCTCTTCTCATAACTCTTTTATTTATTTTCTCCATCTCCTTCTTCTTCCTTCCTCTACACAACTCACCCACACCATAGGCAAGTGCACCTTGCCACCACATGAGAACCACTTTTTATTTGTCCATTAGCTAGATTAGGCCATGGAGATCAATATTAGAACTTGATATTTTGTGATTTGGAGTCTCCTTTGTTCTAGATCTATGTTTTCTCTATTTCGGATTTATATGGTTTTGATCTATTTTAGCTGGGTTTTTATGGGTTTTGATGCTTCCATGTGGAAGAGAACTCAATTTTACTCAAGTTAGAACTTTGAAAATCTAGATTTGGCTTTGATTTGACCAAGATATGAAAATTTGAACTTTGGTGTTCTTGAAGTGTTCCTCTCGGCCTGGAGAAGAAGTCTTCAGCCTGCGCTTTTTAGCGCAGGACTGAACTGCGCATCCTCCCCTCGGCCAGCGCTCTTTAGCGCAGCGCTGCCGCGCAGCTCGTCCTTTGGCGAACTGCGCTCACCCCCAGCGCGCATGGCTCTCGCGCAGTCCGTTTCTGCGCCTTCCATCCCCGCGCACTTCGCTCCATGCGCAACCTGACCTCAGCGCCAACCAACTCAGCACAGTTTAACTCCTGCGCACTTGACCCCTACGTATTTGGCTCCATGCGCACTTGGCCCTATGCGCCACCCAACCCTGTGCACTGTGCCCCTGCGCACTTTGCTCCCTGCGCACTTGACCCCTGTGTATTTGGCTCCATGCGCACTTGGCCTTATGCGCCACCCAACCCTGCGTCCTGTGCCCCTACGCACTTGGCACCCTGCGCAGCTGACACCCTGCACAGTCCAACCCCCTGACCCCTTGCGCAACCCATTGGCTCTTGGAGTTTTGGTTTTATTTCTTTAAGCTTGGCTTCTCTTTTGTGGATTGGGTTTTGAGATCTTGTTCCACACAGCACGACTATCTTGACCCAACACGACTTGACACGATTTTCAGTATTTGCTATGACTAGTACGATTTTCGTTGTTTTCTGTGGTTTATGATCCTGGTACTTTCTGATCTTCTTGATAGTGACCCGATAGGGTGCACTCTTGACTTGTAACCTGATAACTTGATAGTGGCCCGTGGCAGCGTACTCTTGACTTGTAACTTGCAACTCGACTTGTAACTTGTAATTTGACTTGACTTGATGCTGTTACGACGGCTAACTTGACTCTTGTAACTTGCTCTGACACCGTGGGTGTTCCTGCTTGCTTGCTTGTGCAATCTACTTGTCTTGTCTTGCATCATGTCTAGGACGTGACTCCCTGGTTTCCACGGTCAGGGATTCGCACTGAATATGGACTAGGCTAATGACTGGTTCTAACGATAGTTCATGGAGAATTTCTAGTCACGGGCAGTCTCGTTATCTGGACGCTTTAAATTGGACTTGTAGCTTGCCGACGAGTAGAGCACATTTCCAGCACACTGTCATGTGTTGCACCCTCTAAGTCACCTAAGGGTATATCGTCTTCTGGGCGATGTACCCAACCATACTCTCAACCTGCGAAAGGATAACTGGATGGTCTGCAGGGCTTGGGATTGGGAAATTCTTATTGCATCTTGTTAGTAATTAGGCTTGTGATAACCCTAGTTAGTTAATGTAGTAAGCCGTAGTAATTGCTTGGCCGCTTGTGAATGGATGATGTCTAGCCCCGTCTAAGTCTTGTCTAGTCCCTGTACCCTGGTACTCCTGTACATGGTTGTCTAACTTATCTTTAACAATAAATAGATAGGGACAAGTGCTATTCAGGCGAAGGGTTACTACCACGATCCTTGTTTGGTTTACGGGTTGTAACCTGGCTCCCAGAATGGTTCCACGTCCCTAGTCGTTTATTGTCCTGACGTGCTCTTATTACTTGTACTTTTCTTCCATTTTCTTATGTTCTGATATGCTGGCTTTTGTTCTTATTTCGTGGCCTCCTTTATGGCACTTGCTCTTTCTGGGGTTTGACCCAGCTGGTTTTGTGTGGCCAGATTTCGGAGCAGCTCCCGAGGATCTACCGAACCTTCAGCCCGATGGTGGCGACTAGAAGGAACCCGGGCTACGAGTGGATTTTCTATTTTGTTTCGCTCACTCTATTGTAAAAATTATTCTTTTGAAGGATCGAGTGTCATTTTCAAAGCACGCCGTGCACCAACTCTAAGCCGATCGTGGGACGTTTTTTCATGTTCTAACTCATTTTGACCCGTCGGGATTATTCCCTTAGCTATGTGGATTCATCTCTTTTATTATTAAGCCTACTTGTGCAAGTTGAAAACACGATTTATTATGTGATGGCAATGATGAGGCAAGTTCACCGAAACTACCCCACCTGAGCGAGCGGTCGCCTCGACCGAGCGATGTCTTCCAGCAGCCGTTGCAAGGCTAAGTCTGAACGCCGTTGGCGTTTTGATTCTGCCGATTGACTGAGCGGGACGGGGCACTACATCATACACCACTCAGAAAAAAGTTTCGTCCTCGAAACTAACTGAGTACACTTATCGACTTATCACCTTTACTCAACATTCAAGACTCTCGCACACACTACGCCTATGCGTTTTCTCAATCCGAGCCACGCTCGTGCTACCCTCGATCTTTTCTTCAAAACAAACAATCTCAAAATCCTCGATACTTCCCCGTTCCTCAAATCTCACTTAAATTCAACGTATCGCTTAGTATGGATCGTGCACATATCTTAGGCGTCCCCAAAATACATGCATTTCAACCAAGCCTCGTGATAGCGAATCCCGCCATCACCACTCGAGTCGGATCATGCACGCATTCAAGCGTCCTTGATATACATGCATGTCAACCGAGTCTCGCGAGTGGTGCCTCAACAATTCCTATCGCTCCACACCAGAACGTCTGCCTAACCGCTAGGCTATGTCTTTTAGGCTATAGTCAATCCGTCAGTATTGGAATCATAGTTCCTAAACAACAATATCAACACTGACCCTATCCTAAGGTCAAACCAAGTTGATAGTACGGGGTTTTCTACCCAAGCTCGCATCACTCCGATTTCTAAACATCGAGCACAGATTTCCTATATACATCCCAACGTTCGTCGCACGGGGCCCGAGTCATTCAGCAAAGCCATCCTATGACAACTTACGTTTCAACCAATTCTCAATAAGAACGTATCGCTCGTTCATCATGCCATTTTGTATAGTCTATCCCTCGCACACGTTCGACATAATCCACCTATCAATCCTTTTCAAGTTAGGCACGCTGCGACACAATTCACCGCTAAATCATGATTCACATTCCATACTCCCTAAGTCAATTATCCCAATTCAAGAAATCGATCACAAGGTCGTCCGACTTAACAATGTGTTGCGCCCCGATCTCACGCGAGTCAGATTATCTACGGTGGGCACGAATCACCATGCACGCTCCCGCGAGATAATTATTCTCATCGGGACGTAACTCTTGTTTTGTGTCCAGACTATTCATTCTCGATGCGTGGATTGGACCTACTCAATCCTCAAGTTTCACTCATTCGCCAATCATAAGTCCTACAATCCTCGAGTCTACCTTCGCATCAAGCCGACAAGTCGAGACAATCAAAGTTGTCGTGTCCTGATTTTTCGAGTTCGATCATTCCCGCGACATGAATCACCATGTCAGTGCTCATGTAGAACGATCGCCCCAAACCCGACGCAACGCATGGGCGAGGCTAGAGTTGCGCTCGCGCAAGACAAGATCATCAACGTTGTGGTTTTCTGCGTAACCATCTAGACACAATTATTTTCATCCAACCATCATCTCGGTCAAAATCCTAAGTATTGCATCCAACCGAACAATAACACTTGCACGATCGTCATTTGCCGAGTCAGAGTACCCCCGAGTTATCGCATATCATCTTTGATACGCCTCAATACCATCGACGATATACGTAACTTGACGATCTTCGTTTGCAACGAATTCTGAGTCGTGCGAATAATGCTATCGTCCGACTGGATAATCTCCTCGACATTCAATTCAAGTTCGATCATTATCCCTCGAATCATTCACAACATCAATTTTCTTAATCAATCGATCGACATCCCTGAAGCTATCGCATACACCACTCAGGGATGAAGTCATTCAACAAATCCTCAACTTATCATTCGAATCAAAATCCACTTCTTCAAATTCCGTTCGAACCATTCCTCGAATTCCAAGCACGCTCATCTATATCGCATCGACGTTATCGTCGCTCGCTAGTACCCCTTATCGATAGTCATCTCACTTTACTCAATCGAGTTCAACTCATTCTCGTCCGACACAATTTAATTCCCGTACTCGACTTTTCTAAGGTCGACCCAACTTTGGTGTATATGCCCAGCCCGACTTAGCCAACCGTGCTTACGCGAACCATCTTTTTGTTTTGTTGTCAAAAACTGTTCTCCTATGTTTTGTAAATTAGATAGACTTATTGTATGGACATCCCGTGGGACAATTGAGAGAGAGCGCACCAACGATATCAACTTGCGAAAGCAATTTCAGAGTTTGCGGAAACAACAAGTTAAAGAATTCAATCGATAGTCCAAGGACGTAAAGCCGTGCTCTGATACCATTATGTCACGCCCCGCTCCCGTAGGAGCGATCGTCCTCGCTAAGGCGTGATGCCGCACGAGCCTAGATTGTGCTCGTGCAAGGCGGGTTCCATAACGGCCGATTTTAGCGGCTGCGACGGGGTCGTCGCACAGAAGTCCCGTACAGAGACATTGAATAATAGCAGCGGAAATTAGAACAAACATGAGTCATTCAGAAGAAACTCTTTTATTGATATTGAAACAAAGGTTACAATGGGGCGCAAGGCCAATATTACAATCTCTCAAGCTCACTCACCTCACATTTACAAGTCACTCAGCTCTCTCTCATCTCTCAGTTACAAGTCTTGATCCAGCAGAAGCTTCGGAAGGCGATGTCCATACATTATGTACCGTATAAGTCTTTAATCCATGCGGCCGTACGCTTCGAATCGCCAAAGAACTCCATGCCTCGACGCATCCAAGCGAGCTCCGCGCCACGAGCTTCTACCTGTGCCTGCACATGTAAACTATGTGGGTGTCAGTACTCAACTGTACTGGTGGAATGAGCTCCTCGCCCACCCATACAAAACCAACACGTTTACTTTACTTTTGTGCAACATAATTCCTTCTTATCAATTGTCTTTCTAGTCTTGCCTTAGGATTATTTTAGGACCGACGCCTTGGCCATTTTGTGTCTTTAGACCATCCTGTGCTTGC
This sequence comes from Iris pallida, assembly GCA_029216955.1. Lineage (NCBI taxonomy): Eukaryota > Viridiplantae > Streptophyta > Magnoliopsida > Asparagales > Iridaceae > Iris > Iris pallida. The sequence goes on along the minus strand of JANAVB010025645.1, from coordinate 100,916 downwards.
AACATTCAACGTTAACCTATCGAGTCATGTTTGCCTTTTGGCTAAAATCAGAGACGCAACTACGCGATGAGGCTCTATTTTCGTGTGACCGTGCTTCGAATCCTTTGTGTCGTGCCTCGTAACTATGTGCGAGTCAACCGTATTGTCGTCTCGCAGCCCTTGCTACTTTGATCACCAACTGACCCAATCAAGACTTGTGAATCTTCGTGTCACTCAAACAACTTTGCCTTGCAGCAGTTTCCTGACTTAAACTTAACAACTCAACTATAACCATGCAACTTATATGCCGACAACATAAGACTCAACGCCACATCTCGTGCCGAAGCACGTCGCCTACGTTGCAGCCAAATCTTAGGCTCAACATTTTGTGTTCCAACTTTACACACACATTCAACCCAACTTCCTTGATACACTCAATACTCGACTCAATCCAAAGGCATACACGCGGATTGCCGCCCATGCTGACTCATCTATATGAACTAGTCACTACGGCCCAGCCCTATAATGGACTCCTTTTGAGCTTTTGATTAGACGGACGCTCCTTATCGGCACGAGTAGCTAGCTCCGCTGCAAGTCCCCGCCTAACCCGTACGGTCATCCAGCACAGCTACAAATGTCTCCATCGCAACGGTTCCCCTGGGCCGCCGGGGTCGTCGTTGGAGAAACAGATTTATTTTACCTTGTACAAGTTGTCCAATGACCATGCAAGACTCGACTCAACTGACGTCTCACACAGTCAAAGCTACTTCTAGTGTTACCCATCTCTTTCAGGGCTATTCAACACATCTCACATCTGAGATCTTGCCTCGATGACCCGTAGTCGCGAGCATTCTTCTTTCTTGCCTCAATGACCCAGTCGTAAGCATCCTTTCTTTCTTTCTTGCCCTATTATTTCACTCACTCAAGAACAACTATCGAAATACTTTCCAAACTCAAAGACTCAACCGTGGTCCGTGCCATAAAACACTAAGTCCGTGCATCGTGCCTCAAACCGACTTCTCATCTACGCGATGCTATCGCCCAAGTCATACTTTATATGACGGGCCTTGGGATCATAGGACTATTTAACCTGACAAGCGCAGAATGAGCGGGACAACACTTGGAGCGACTTAGGTCGACCGACATAACTTTGCCTAACTTACTCAAGCCTACAACTTAACGAGCAAAGGCCGCGTCAAGCCTTGCCTCGATGGAGCGTGCCGTGCACGCGTTCAACTATGAACGACCAAGTCATTTGGGTGCCTAGATTTATGGCACAAGCTGTGCAACGCAACTTAACTCATGGGGCAAGCCAAGACTATGCCAAGCCTCGGACGACAGGACCGTGCATGCTTTATGAAGCATTTACGCGGGCGACGCCTATGACTTAGGCTACATTCACACTTCGTCGACTCAACCAACTTTCCTTCTCCCAAGCCACGGGACGAAGGATCGAGTGTCATTTTCAAAGCACGCCGTGCACCAACTCTAAGCCGACCGTGGGACGTTTTTTCATGGTCTAACTCATTTTGACCCGTCGGGATTATTCCCTTAGCTATGTGGATTCATCTCTTTTATTATTAAGCCTACTTGTGCGAGTTGAAAACACGATTTATTATGTGATAGCAAGGATGAGGCAAGTTCACCGAAACTACCCCACCTGAACGAGCGGTCGTCTCGATCGAGCGATGTCTTCCAGCAGCCGTTGCAAGGCTAAGTCCGAACGCCGTTGGCGTTTTGATTCTGCCGATTGACTGAGTGGGACGGGGCACTACATCATACACCACTCAGAAAAAGTTTCGTCCTCGAAACTAACTGAGTACACTTATCGACTTATCACCTTTACTCAACATTCAAGACTCTCGCACACACTACGTCTATGCATTTTCTCAATCCGAGCCACGCTCGTGCTACCCTCGATCTTTTCTTCAAAACATACAATCTCAAAATCCTCGATACTTCCCCGTTCTTCAAATCTCACTTGAATTCAACGTATCACTTAGTATGGATCGTGCACATATCTTAGGCGTCCCCAAAATACATGCATTTCAACAAAGCCTCGTGATAGCGAATCCCGCCATCACCACTCGAGTCGGATCGTACACGCATTCAAGCGTCCTTGATATACATGCATGTCAACCGAGTCTCGCGAGTGGTGCCTCCACAATTCCTATCGCTTCGCACCAGAACGTCTGTCTAACCGCTAGGCTATGTCTTTTAGGCTATAGTCAATCCGTCAGTATTGGAATCATAGTTCCCAAACAACAATATCAACACTGACCCCATCCTAAGGTCAAACCAAGTTGATAGTATAGGGTTTTCTACCCAAGCTCGCATCACTCCGATTTCTAAACATCGAGCACAGATTTCCTATATACATCCCAACGTTCGTCGTACGGGGTCCGAGTCATTCAGCAAAGTCATCCTATGACAACTTACGTTTCAACCAATTCTCAACAAGAACGTATCGCTCGTTCATCAAGCCATTTTGTATAGTCTATCCCTCGCACACGTTCGACATAATCCACCTATCAATCCTTTTCAAGTTAGGCACGCTGTGACACAATTCACCGCTAAATCATGATTCACATTCCATACTCCCTAAGTCATTTATCCCAATTCACGAAATCGATCACAAGGTCGTCCGACTTAACAATGTGTTGCGCCCCGATCTCACGCGAGTCAGATTATCCACGGTGGGCACGAATCACCATGCACGCTCCCGCGAGATAATCATTCTCATCGGGACGTAACTCTTGTTTTGTGTCCAGACTAATTCATTCTCGATGCGTGGATTAGACCTACTCAATCCTCAAGTTTCACTCATTCGCCAATCATAAGTCCTACAATCCTCGAGTCCACCTTCGCATCAAGCCGACAAGTCGAGACAATCAAAGTTGTCGTGTCCTGATTTTTTGAGTTCGATCATTCCCGCGACATGAATCACCATGTCAGTGCTCACGCAGAACGATCGCCCCAAACCCGACGCAACGTATGGACGAGGCTAGAGTTGCGCTCGCACAAGACAAGATCGTCGACGTTGTGGTTTTCTGCGTAACCATCAAGACACAATCATTTTCATCCAACCATCATCTCGGTCAAAATCCTAAGTATTGCATCCAACCGAACAATAACACTTGCACGATCGTCATTTGCCGAGTCAGAGTACCCCCGAGTTATCGCATATCATCTTTGATACGCCTCAATACCATCTACGATATACGTAACTTGACGATCTTTGTTTGCAACGAATTCTGAGTCGTGCGAATAATGCTATCGTCCAACTGGATAATCTCCTCGACATTCAATTCAAGTTCGATCATTATCCCTCGAATCATTCACAACATCAATTTCCTTAATCAATCGATCGACATCCCTGAAGCTATCGCATATACCACTAAGGGATGAAGTCATTCAACAAATCCTCAACTTATCATTCGAATCAAAATCCACTTCTTCAAATTCCGTTCGAACCATTCCTCGAATTCCAACCACGCTCATCTATATCGCATCGACGTTATCGTCGTTCGCTAGTACCCCTTATCGATAGTCATCTCACTTTACTCAATCGAGTTCAACTCATTCTCGTCCGACACAATTCAATTCCCGTGCTCGACTTTTCTAAGGTCGACCCAACTTTGGTGTATATGTCCAGCCCGACTTAGCCAACCGTGCTTATACGAACCATCTTTTTGTTTTGTTGTCAAAAACTGTTCTCCTATGTTTTATAAATTAGATAGACTTATTGTATGAACATCCCGTGGGACAATTGAGAGAGAGCGCACCAACGATATTAACTTACGAAAGCAATTTCAGAGTTTGTGGAAATAACAAGTTAGAGAATTCAATCGATAGTCCAAGGACGTAAAGCCGTGCTCTGATACCATTATGTCACGCCCCGCTCCCGTAGGAGCGATCGTCCTCGCTAAGGCGTGATGCCGCACGAGCCTAGATTGCGCTCGTGCAAGGCGGGTTCCATAACGGCCGATTTCAGCGGCTGCGACGGGGTCGTCGCACAGAAGTCCTGTACAGAGACATTGAATAATTGCAGCGGAAATTAGAACAAACACGAGTCATTCAGAAGAAACTCTTTTATTGATATTGAAACAAAGGTTACAATGGGGCACAAGGCCAATATTACAATCTCTCAAGCTCACTCACCTCACATTTACAAGTCACTCAGCTCTCTCTCATCTCTCAGTTACAAGTCTTGATCCACCGGAAGCTTCGGAAGGCGATGTCCATACATTATGTCCCGTATAAGTCTTTAATCCATGCGGCCGCATGCTTCGAATCGCCAAGGAACTCCATACCTCGACGCATTCAAGCGAGCTCCGCGCCACGAGCTTCTACCTGTGCCTGCACATGTAAACTATGTGGGTGTCAGTACTCAACTGTACTGGTGGAATGAGCTCCTCGCCCACCCATACAAAACCAACACGTTTACTTTACTTTTGTGCAACATAATTCTTGCTTATCAATTGTCTTTCTAGTCTTGTCTTAGGATTATTTTAGGACCGACGCCTTGGCCATTTTGTGTCTTTAGACCATCCCGTGCTTGCAACATTCAACGTTAACCTATCGAATCGTGTTTGCCTTTCGGCTAAAATCAGAGACGCAACTACGCGATGAGGCTCCATTTTCGTGTGACCGTGCTTCGAATCCTTTGTGCCGTGCCTCGCAACTATGTGCGACTCAACCGTATTGTCGCCTCGCGGCCCTTGCTACTTTGATCACCAACTGACCCAATCAAGACTTGTGAATCTTCGTGTCACTCAAACAACTTTGCCTTGCGGCGGTTTCCTGACTTAAACTCAACAACTCAACCATAACCATGCAACTTATATGCCGACAACATAAGACTCGACGCCACATCTCGTGCCGAAGCACGTCGCCTACGTTGCAGCCAAATCTTAGGCTCAACATTTTGTGTTCCAACTTTACACACACATTCAACCCAACTTCCTTGATACACTCAATACTCGACTCAATCCAAAGGCATAAACACGGATCGCCGCCTATGCCGACTCATCTATATGAACTAGTCACTAGGGCCCAGCCCTATAATAGACTCCTTTTGAGCTTTTGATTAGACGGACGCTCCTTGTCAGCGCGAGTAGCTAGCTCCGCTGCAAGTCCCCGCCTAACCAGTGCGGTCATCCAGCACAGCTACGAATGTCTCCATCGCAACGGTTCCCCTGGGCCGTCGGGGTCGCCGTTGGAGAAACAGATTTATTTTACCTTGAACAAGTAGTCCAATGACCATGCAAGACTCGACTCAACTGACGTCTCACACAGTCAAAGCTACTTCTAGTGTTACCCATCTCTTTCAGGGCTATTCAACACATCTCACATCTGAGATCTTGCCTCGATGACCCGTAGTCGCAAGCATTCTTCTTTCTTGCCTCAATGACCCAGTCGTGAGCATCCTTTCTTTCTTTCTTGCCCCATCATTTCACTCACTCAAGAACAACTATCGAAATACTTCCCAAACTCAATGACTCAACCGTGGTCCGTGCCATAAAACACTAAGTCCGTGCATCGTGCCTCAAACCGACTTCTCATCTACGCGACGCTATCGCCCAAGTCATACTTTATATGACAGGCCTTGGGATCATGGGACTATTTAACCTGACAACCGCAGAATGAGCAGGACAACACTTGGAGCGACTTAGGTCGACCGACATAACTTTGCCTAACTTACTCAAGCCTACAACTTAACGAGCAAAGGCCGCGTCAAGCCTTGCCTCGATGGAGCGTGCCGTGCATGCGTTCAACTTTGAACGACCAAGTCATTTGGGTGCCTAGACTTATAGCACAAGCTGTGCAACGCAACTTAACTCATGGGGCAAGCCAAGACTATGCCAAGCCTTGGACGACAGGCCCGTGCATGCTTTATGAAGTATTTACGCGGGCGACGCCTATGACTTAGGCTACGTTCATACTTCGCCGACTCAACCAACTTTCCTTCTCCCAAGCCACAGGACGAAGGATCGAGTGTCATTTTCAAAGCACGCCGTGCACCAACTCTAAGCCGACCGTGGGACGTTTTTCCATGTTCTAACTCATTTTGACCCGTCGGGATTATTCCTTTAGCTATGTGGATTCATCTCTTTTATTATTAAGCCTACTTGTGCAAGTTGAAAACACGATTTATTATGTGATGGCAAGGATGAGGCAAGTTCACCGAAACTACCCCACCTGAGCGAGCGGTCGCCTCGATCGAGCGATGTCTTCCAGCAGCCGTTGTAAGGCTAAGTTCGAATGCCGTTGGCGTTTTGATTCTGCCGATTGACTGAGCGGGACGGGGCACTACAGTAAACCCTCATATCCATACAGCCGTGACCGTATAACGAGATGGACTTCATTTCAATATATGTAGCTGGCTATGTTCGCCCCCGCTCTACAGTATTCTGGTTCTGGGGCGTGACATGGTTTAAGTGGTGGCCCATGCAGGTCTTGGCAATCAAGAAATGTGAGGGTTTACCAAATAGATGTCTCAATCAGTACTCGTCCTTGATCTCCGTTCATATCCTCTGAAATCTCTGGATTCTTGCCCTGATCACATGCTTGTATCGTTGATCTGTCCTGGTCCTTCCTTATTGTTTTCTTTGTGTCGTCTTCTTCAGCGGCACTGTACCTGACCCTGCTGATCAGCAAGGTGGAGCACCTCCCGTGGACCAGCAACCTGGAGATCAAGCCCAGCATTCCGGAGTCGCCTCCAGAGTTATACCTCCTGGAGGAGAGCCCCCAGTTCAGCCTGTTCAGCCTGCTAAGCCGGATGATGGCACCTTGGTAGGTCTCATCAGGACCTTGATAACTTCTCAATATCGCAGAGGAGACGCCTTGCACCAGGTAGTGGCAGATGCTTTGACCAGAGGCGGTCACCCAAGAAACAGCGCGGCCAACAGCTTCAAGCGCTTGAACCCTCCATTCTTCGACGACAGCAAGGATGCGATTGCCGCGGGCGCTTGGCTTCAGGATACCGTGATTCTGGAAGCAGCTAGGACACCTGATAATGAGAAGGTGGCCGTGGTACGGCTACAGTTGCTGGACTTAGCTTGCAGTTGGTGGGCAGCGCAGGCCATGGGGTTAGTGGCACCCATTGCTTGGGCAGTGTTTAGAGAAAGATTCCAGACAAAGTATTTCGATGCTGTAGCTCGATACGACCTACAGACGAGATTTACCAACTTGAAGCAAGGAGGCAGAACAGTCGACAGTTATGCATCTGAGTTTTCTAGACTCAGTAGGTTTACCCCCACCTTGGTGGCAACCGAGTTTGATAGGGCCCAGCGGTTCCAGCAGGGACTGCATTTGGAGATCTTGTTGGCAGTCGAGCAGTTCGAGCACCAGACGTTCGATGAAGTTTTGAGAGCGGCTAGGAGGCATGAGTATACCTTCCAGAGGATTGTGGATAGGACCGAAGGTAGGAAGCGGTCCCACAGCCAGATGCACCAATCATCAGCTCCAGCCCCGGCAGCTAGGGGTTTGACTATTGGAACTCCGAGGCGGGCGGCCTCAGTAACGTCGGTTCAGCATTCAACCCCGACGTACCCGCAGCAGCAGAAGCAGAAGCAGACTTCCGCGATGGGATGTACTCATTATGGGAAGCCAGGCCATGTGGTGGCAGATTGCCGTAGGGCGCAAGGATTGTGTCTAGCTTGTGGAGCGGCAGATCACAAGATAGGAGCTTGCCCGAATAGGGGTAGTTCTTCCTCTTCCAATCTAACCAGTCCATCGGTTAGGGGACCAGCACCTGTGCAGCAGTACTCGAGGCCATTGTTGCCTCAGGCCCAGGCGTTTCATCAGCAGAACCAGCAGCAGTATACCCAAGCCCAAGTGCAGAGCAGACAGAGAGGTTTCCAGCAGAGGGAACCCGCAGCTAGAGGTCAGGCCATGATGATGGCTATAGAAAAAGAAGTTGCACCAGGTGAGGTAGTGGCAGGTACTATTCTCGTCAACTCCTCTCCAACATTGGTATTATTTGATTCTGGTGCATCACATTCATTCATGTCTGCACGATTCGCGACACGGATAGGATTGGAACCAGAGTCATTATCAGTAAGGCTCAATATACTTACTGGTAATGGTCTTGTGGGAGTAGATCGAGTGTTTTCCTCGTGTCGGATCGTAGTTAGCGGTAGAGAGTTCTCCGCTAGATTTATAGAATTCCCTATGACAGACTATGATGTAGTCTTAGGCATAGATTGGTTGAGGAACCAGTATGCTAGGATAGACTGCCATGTTGGCAGAGTTATTTTCATCATTCCAGGAGAGCCAGAGTTTTCATTTTCCAGAGGCGCGGTGGAACCATCTTCTCCAGTATTGCGGATGGCAGTAGCAGCAGTACAGTTGCCCATAATAGTTGAAGAGTTTCCAGATGTCTTCCCAGAGGAACTTCCAGGGATGCCGCCAGAGCGAGAGATCGAGTTCACTATAGACTTGATCCCCGGGACAGCACCCGTATCAGAGCGAGTCTACAGAATGGCGCCTTCAGAGTTAGAAATTTTGTACAAGATGATTGAAGAACTGAGGACCAAGGGATTCATTCATGCAAGTGGATCGCCTTGGGGCCTTGGGGAGCCCCGATACTTCTTGTAAAAAAGAAGGATGGTACGTCCAGGCTATGTGTAGATTATCGTACCTTGAACTCAGTGACAATCAAGAACAGATACCCTCTCCCGAGGATAGATGACTTGTTTGATCAACTCAGAGGGACTTCAGTGTTCTCGAAGATAGACTTGCAGTCAGGATTTCACCAGATCAGAGTCAGAGAGCAGGACATCCCGAAGACAGCTTTTTGATCTAGGTATGGACGTTGGGAGTTCCTTGTTATGCCCTTTGGAGCGACCTATGCGCCAGCCGTATTCATGGACCTCATGAATCACATTTTTATGCCTTACTTGGATCAGTTCGTGATCGTGTTCCTAGATGATATCCTGGTCTACAGCAAGAGCGAAGCAGAGCATGAACAGCATCTCAGAGTCGTCTTTCAGACGCTTAGGGAGCATCAGTTGTACGCCAAGTTCAGTAAATGCGAGTTCTGGCTCGATCGCATTTCGTACTTGGGTCACATCATTACTCGAGGTGGAGTGGAAGTGGATCCCCAGAAGATTGTGACTATCGAGTCATGGCCAGTGCCTAGCTCAGTGGCAGAGGTTCGCAGCTTCCTAGGATTGGCCGGCTACTACCGGCGATTCGTTTCAGATTTTACAAGGATTTCGGTGCCGATGACCCAGTTGACCCGCAATAATGTGCAGTTTGTTTGGACAGCGGAGTGTCAGGAATCATTTGAGAAGTTGAAGCAAGGTTTGATAACGGTTCCATTCTCAAACTTCCAGATGGGACCGGAGGATTCACAGTTTATTGCGACGCTTCAGGCAGAGGATTGGGGTGTGTTTTGATGCAGCATGGGAAGGTAATATCTTATGCATCACGTCAACTTCGTGATCATGAGAAGAATTACCCGACCCACGACTTAGAACTGGCAGCAATAGTGTTTACACTTAAGTTGTGGAGACACTACTTGTACGGAGATAGAGTGGAGATATTTACTGATCACAAGAGCCTGAAGTATGTTTTCACCCAGAAGGACCTTAACATGCGGCAGAGAAGATGGCTTGAGCTATTGGTGGACTACGATGTGGATTTGCAGTATCATCCAGGAAAGGCCAATATTGTAGTAGATGCGTTGAGCCGGAGACCCGGAGTTTACCTCCTAACGGCGCAACCAGAGTTATTGGCAAATTTTCAGAAGATGGTAATTGAAGTGGTTCTTCCTACCAGCGTGGCGTTGATGGCCAGTCTACAGGTTCAGTCCAGCATAGTTAAGAGGATCCGTACGGCGCAGTCTACAGATTCCAAGATTCAGCGGCTCAGAGCAGAGTGCGAGGCAGGAAGAAGACCAGAGTTATGTATCCATGAAGATGGTACACTTCGGCACGGTACTCGTCTTTGTGTACCCAGTAGAGATATCAGACAGGAAGTTATGACAGAAGCTCACAGTTCGTAGTATTCTATTCATCCTGGTGGTACGAAGATGTACCGTGATATTCGTCAGCATTTCTGGTGGAATGGCATGAAGAGGGAGATAGCCCGGTTTGTCTTTCGGTGTTTGGTTTGCCAGCAGGTTAAAGCTGAACATCAGAGGTCCGCTGGACTTCTTAAGCCCTTGCCGATTCCAGAATGGAAGTGGGAGCATGTGACCATGGATTTCGTGACTGGATTGCCTAGATCCCCAGCTGGTCGAGATGCTATTTGGGTTATAGTTGACCGACTCACGAAGGTGGCTCATTTTCTTCCATTCAGAGTTGGGCAGTCAACGGCTCAGTTGGCAGAGATGTACCTCAGGCAGATTGTCAGGCTTCACGGTGTGCCAGTCAGTATTACCTCGGACCGAGATTCAAGATTCACGTCACACTTTTGGCGTAGCCTGCAAGAGAGTTTGGGGACTCGTCTCCAGTTCAGTTCAGCATATCATTCGCAGACAGATGGCCAGTCAGAGCGCACAATCCAGACCCTTGAAGACATATTAAGATCTTGTACACTTGACTTCGGTGGTTCGTGGGAAGATCACCTGCATCTGGTGGAGTTCTCGTACAATAATAGCTTCCAGGCCAGCATCCAGATGGCACCATTCGAGGCTCTGTATGGTAGGAAGTGCAGATCCCTGCTAGCGTGGGATGATATTGGAGAGAGGCAGATGCTCGGTCCAGAAATGATTGCCCAGACAGTTGAAGTAGTCAGAAGTATCAGAGATCGACTTCGAGTTGTCCAAGATCGCCAGCGACATTGGACCGATGCTCATCGGTGTCCCTTAGAATTTGCTATCGGCGACCATGTATTCATTAGGATCTCGCCTAACCGTGGCGTTATTCGCTTTGGCATGCGGGAAAAGCTTAGTCCTAGGTATATAGGGCCGTTCGATATCCTGGAGCGAGTAGGAGATGTATCCTATCGTCTTGCTCTTCCGCCGTCGCTAAGTGAGGTACATGATGTATTCCATGTGTCCCAATTACGACGGTATATCCCGGACCCGAGCCATATCCTAGACCATTCGGAACTGGTTGTTGGTACCAACCTTTCGTATGAGGAGAGGCCTGTGTCTATATTGGACCGGAGGGAGAAGATACTCAAGAACAAGACTATTAGTTTAGTCCGTGTTGCTTGGGGTCACCACTCTCTAGGTGAGTCAACGTGGGAGCGTGAGGACGACATCCGATCATGATATCCCTACTTGTTTGACTCGTAAGGTATAATGTCTTCCTTATGCCTTATGCTTTCCATCCCTTGCTTGCATGTATGATTGTTTGATTGACTGCTTAGTATAGGTTGCATGTAAATAAGTATGACTTATCCTTGTCTCTCTAGCCTCTTAAATTAAATTCTGAGGATGGAATTCTTTTAAGGTGGGTAGAGTTGTAACACCCATATCTCAGAACACGTATTTTGATTAAGCCTGCATGTATCATGGACCTGTATTTTATTTTCTCAGATTCTGGCCTGTAATTGTATTTTTGGCTCGACTTGCAGATTTTGGTTTTCTCATAAAAACAGGTTTTGACATGACTTGGTTTTATTTTGTGGGCGAGAATTGGTTTGGTTTGGTTTGGTTCAACATGCATTTGGAACACCTTAGCCTATGCTTCACCCTCAACACAACACAACCACCCTCATTAAAAACCCTACCAACCTTTTCTCTCTCCTCATAACTCTTTCATTTATTTTCTCCATCTCCTTCTTCTTCCTTCCTCTACACAACTCACCCACACCATAGGCAAGTGCACCTTGCCACCACATGAGAACCACTTTTTATTTGTCCATTAGGTAGATTAGGCCATGGAGATCAACATTAGAACTTAACATTTTGTGATTTGGAGTCTCCTTTGTTCTAGATCTAAGTTTTCTCTATTTCGGATTTACATGGTTTTGATATATTTTAGTTGGGTTTTTGTGGGTTTTGATGCTTCCATATGGAAGAGAACTCAATTTTACTCAAGTTAGAACTTTGAAAATCTAGATTTGGCTTTGATTTGACCAAGATATGAAAATTTGAACTTTGGTGTTCTTGAAGTGTTCCTCTCGGCCTGGAGAAGAAGACTTCAGCCTGCGCTTTTTAGCACAGGGCTGAACTGCGCATCCTCCCCTCGGCCAGCGCTCTTTAGCGCAGCGTCGCCGCGCAGCTCGTCCTTTGGCCAACTGCGCTCACCCCAAGCGCGCATGGCTCTCGCACAGTCCGCTTCTGCGCCTTCCATCCCCGCGCACTTCGCTCCATGCGCAACCTGACCTCAGCGCCAACCAACTCAGCGCAGTTTAACTCCTGCGCACTTTGCTCCCTGCGCACTTGAACCCTGCGTATTTGGCTCCATGCGCACTTGGCCCTATGCGCCACCCAACCCTGCGTCCTATGCCCCTGTGCACTTTGCTCCCTGCGCACTTGACCCCTGCGTATTTGGCTCCATGTGCACTTGGCCCTATGCGCCACCCAATCCTGCGCCCTGTGCCCCTGCGCACTTGGCACCCTGCGCAGCTGACACCCTGCGCAGTCCAACCCTCTGACCCCTTGCGCAACCCATTGGCTCTTGGAGTTTTGGTTTTATTTCTTTAAGCTTGGCTTCTCTTTTGTGGATTGGGTTTTGAGATCTTGTTCCACACAGCACGACTATCTTGACCCAATACGACTTGACACGATTTTCAGTATTTGCTATGACTAGTACGGTTTTTGTGGTTTTCTGTGGTTTATGATCCTGGTACTTTCTGATCTTCTTGATAGTGACCCAATGGGGTGCACTCTTGACTTGTAACCTGATAACTTGATAGTGGCCCGTGGCGGCGCACTCTTGACTTGTAACTTGCAACTCGACTTGTAACTTGTAACTTGACTTGACTTGATGCTGTTACGACGGCTAACTTGACTCTTGTAACTTGCTCTGACACCGTGGGTGTTCCTGCTTGCTTGCTTGTGCAATCCACTTGTCTTGTCTTGCATCATGTCTAGGACGTGACTCCCTGGTTCCCACGGTCAGGGATTCGTACTGAATATGGATTAGGCTAATGACTAGTTCTAACGATAGTTCATGGAGAATTTCCAGTCACGGGCAGTCTCGTTATCTGGGCGCTTTAAATTGGACTTGTAGCTTGCCGACGAGTAGAGCACATTTTCAGCACACTATCATGTGTTGCACCCTCTAAGTCACCTAAGGGTATATCGTCTCCTGGGCGATGTACCCAACCATACTCTCAACCCGCGAAAGGATAACTGGATGGTCTGCAGGGCCTGGGACTGGAAAATTCTCATTGCATCTTGTTAGTAATTAGGCTTGTGATAACCCTAGTTAGTTAATGTAGTAAGCCGTAGTAATTGCTTGGCCGCTTGTGAATGGATGATGTCTAGTCCCGTCTAAGTCTTGTCTAGTCCCTGTACCCTGGTACTCCTGTACATGGTTGTTTAACTTATCTTTAACAATAAATGGATAGGGACAAGTGCTATTCAGGCGAAGGGTTACAACCCCGGTCCTTGTTTGGTTTACGGGTTGTAACTTGGCTCCCAGAATGGTTCCACGTCCCTAGTCGTTTATTGTCCTGACGTGCTCTTATTACTTGTACTTTTCTTCCATTTTCTTATGTTCTGATATGTTGGCTTTTGTTCTTATTTCGTGGCCTCCTTTGTGGCACTTGCTCTTTCTGGGGTTTGACCCAGCTGGTTTTGTGTGGCCAGATTTTGGAGCAGCTCCCGAGGATATACCGAACCTCTAGCCCGATGGTGGCGACTAGAAGGAACCCGGGCTACGAGTGGGTTTTCTATTTTGTTTCGCTCACTCTATTGTAAAAATTATTCTTTTGAGGCGTTTAGCCGATGAGCACCTGTTAGCTCGATACATTTACTTACTGTCTGCCTACGGGCTGTAAATATGATTAACAAATCCTAGGGTTGATCATGTATGACTTAACTCTTGCTAGTCCTTGCATTTTGTACGACTAGCTTCATGATCAGCTGATATGTAATATTTGGGACGCCTTTTATTGTATATTTGGTGGTCAAACATCTTGTAATTGTATTACTTGCTTGAGATTGAGACAGTAGGCTTGACCTTAAGAGACTGTTGGCTTGTAGTAAACCCTCATATCTAGACAGCCGTGACTATATAGCGAGATGGACTTCATTTCAATATACGTAGCTGGCTATGTTCGCCCCCGCTCTCCAGTATTCTGGTTCTGGGGCGTGACACATGTCTACGGAGCATATGAACACTCATATGATAACCCTCACAAGGGAGAACTCGATGATTTGGAAGTCAAGGATGAAGGATCTACTCTGGTGCAAGGACTTGCATGGTCCGTTGGAGGGCGACAACACAAATCCATCGTAGAAAGCTGTTGAAGACTGGAAATTACTGGATTGGAAGGTCGTTTGACTCATTTGCCAATGGTTAGACAATTCAGTATTTTACCACGTGTCTATGGAGAGTTATGCGAAGGCATTATATGAGGAACTGCATTCGTCGTATGAAAGAAAGACGCTGACAATAAGGCTTTTTTTTATTCGCCAACTGGTCAACTCGAACTACACGGTGGGTGCCCCAATGGCACAATATCTGAACGAGGCTCAGGGTATTATCAATCAGGTATCTGGATGAAGATATTGATTGATGATGAGCTTTAATTAGGCCCTTCTGCTTTTGAGTTCTCTGTCAGAAAGTTGGGAGATGTTGGTGGTGTCGGTGAGCAACTTCGTACCGAATGGACTTGTCACGATTGAGGTGTAGAAGCATAAAAATAAAGCACATCAATCATAGAAGCGCAGATGACAAACAGTCGCTGCATATTCTTCATAAAAGCGCAGTTGTCCAAAAGTACAGACAGTAATGAAGTCACAACAGACGTACAAAGATGGTGCATAAAAAGTTCTTTATTAAAATCATGTCTACAAAGATCTATTACAGATTCTTCATGATTACGTATAAAGACTAAACATCTAAAGTCTACAAGTGTGCAGTCTTCAGAAAGTGAGCAGCCTTCCAAATGTGCAGTAGTGTCAGAGCGAATCACTTCATCGTCAAAGCAAGCCACTTCATATCCAGGCACGGAGGAACTCCAATATGGCTAATAAAGCAGCTATTGGCCCGAGCAAGAACACAGCTCCTGCTCGCAACACTACTGCGACTCTTGAGCAGGGTAGAGCATAACCTGTGGCGCTTCGGGTTGGCAATAAATCCAAACCCAGTAGCTTGGACCTCGAAGACCTCCAAGATGTTGTTCAGGTTTGAACTTCTTATGCCAAACGCTCAAGTGCATCTCAAAACCCAGTAGCCATTCTTCTACAAGGATGCAGCTTCTTTAAACGAAGAGATCCACAACCAACAGTCGACTTGTGCAAGGCCAACGGCCGCTTAAAGCTAAGTCGAAATCAAGCATGACGATGGGAATGCTAAGAGACAATGGACGTAGCTCCTCAAAAAAATTTCCCTTTATATAGGATGAGTGTGGTCCAACCCCAAACGCCACGTGCCATCAGTCAAAGACTCCCAAATTAATAGGATGAACCAAGGACTCAACACAATGAATCTCATTCAATAGGTTCATTTGACTGAATCCTAGGCCACGAACTCCTTGAATACCCAAAAAGACGATGGTAATTAAAGCAGCAAACACAGAGGGGCATCATTAATCATAAATTAAGAGCTCTCAGAAAGTCCTTAGATGTTTCGTAAAAGTGCAGTGGCTTCACAAAGCTCTCTGTAAACACCCTATTTTTTAGTATTTATTTATTATTATTTCTATTAGTTTCTAATTATGTTATTTACTAATTACTCTATTATTAGAATTTACATGAGTATTTAGGATTATTATAAAATAAAGATTTTAGTAATAATATGATAACATGGAGTAATTTGATTTTCTTAAATACTAGACTAGTAGAAAGTTTAAATTTGATTTTTAAGTGATATGTTTTATGATTTTTGAAAAATTCTGGTTGTAATTTATGATAAGAAATATTGATATTAGAAAGGTAATTATTTTATATATAACCCAAAATAAAATACTTATATATTACTAGCGGAAGATATAGTAGAAAATATTGCTAATGTTAAGGTTTTTCTTATTTAAATTTTAAGATTTTTTTATATAAATTTTTGGGTTTTTGATAGGTTTTAATAGGGAAAAAAAGAAAACAAAGAAATAAAATAAAATAACCCAAGTGAACAGTACCCGCGGGGGGGGGGGGGGGGTGGCACTGTTCACCCGAGCCCTCCCTGCAAAAACAGAGAAGCCCCCAACCTTCTTTCCATCTATTGTATATATATCGATGTAAAAAAAAATCCTCAAAACCCTAAGGCCCCGACTCGGCCTCCAACCCCTGGTCCTCCGGCGACCCCTACGACCACCTACAGCCGCACGCCGGCACCTGGAACAGTCGCAGCTGCACGCCGGCACCTGGAACAATCGCAGCCGCGTGCGCGCATAGCTGCGCCTGCTGTCACAACGGCGCGACACCGCAAGGTATGCCACTTCGTCGCCTCTTTCCTTCATAAATAGTTGCTCGTTTTCGACGCCGTAAAATCCTATAGAACGCCTACATAACCATCTAGGAACCCAGCAAATTAGTTCGTGTTAAACTGATTTATATTCGACGAGAAATGACATAAAATCAGGACCAAAACTCTTTTTTTCGTCTGAAAACAGGACATAAACATACCGGTCCCGAGGGCCATTTTGAAAGGCATTTTTTTGATTGATTCTTTGACAGTTCCGAAAATGTGTTTGAATATATTTAATAACAACATATGCAAGATGGAAACCCAACTGGTAGTTTTAAATTTCATTGATTATATTCTGATTAAATTCAGTTTTAAAGTTTAGGAGAAATTTAGTTTTCAAACAATAAAATTTAGAAAAATCTCCCCGATACGACGTGCATCCCGACAAACCGGGCGACGTGGTCGCGAACCGAAAGCATGAAAGGTGCGTATCGACTTCGCGGACGTGTAGGTTTTGACGGAATTTAAATTGGTTGCGTGTGCGCGACGAATTTGATGCATATCCGTCAAAATTTAGCGTATCGGCCTCTTTGTAAATTCTACAATTACTTTGTGCACGTTCGTCAAATCGAGACAAAACTTGCGCTAGCAGGACCGTATCATTTTTCTAGTCATGTATGCCAAGTTTGGTCCGATTCTGAGAAGGTTGACCGGAATGCCTATTTGGCGGGCCCGCGACCCGATCCAACAGGCGATTTTGTGCACGGCTCATCGAAATCCAAAATTGGACATACCATTGAGTTCATCTCCTTAAACCGGACCTGTAAATATGTAGTTTGATGACTTTAGAGGCCATAGATACTGGCACGTATTTCGGTACAAAACGGGTCCAACGACGGATATCGTTTTGACCTGAAATTATGGTTTTACCCCTGTTCCAGAATTGGACTTTTGGACAGGCGTTTCCTAGACATATCTTTTATTCCAAACACGTTCGTGGTATTTGTTTTAGCATCCGAGGACATATGCGAGATTTGGCTTTCATCGCTTCACTATTATGACGGTTCGAGCTATTGGACATCGCTCTTTTGCACACAACCTCAGGCAAGATACCTTGCCATACTTACTGCTTATATTTAGTCTGCATTTTTGTTATTTACATATCACTGTTTATTTATTCCCAGTTCTTGTAGCTGTACCATTATTACAGTTCCTGATTTATTACCTGCTCAGTGATATTAACCTTACTTTACTTATTATCCTTTGATTGCATATGGACCTAGAGTTAAGGGACTACCATTTGTAGTGTATATCATAAACCTTGACACAGTCGTACCATGCGATATGTGTGAGATGAGTAGCATGTAGAGGTACTTGCGTGATGGCTGATCACCTGTGAACATGCGTTAAGGCTAACTACTAATAGGGGCATGTTAGGAGACTTGGCAGTTAGTAGAGGTATAGGAGTCATGGATGTGACTCTACTAGGCATTGTGTCACGACCCGCACCCGAATATACGGATATGAATACGTGGGCCACGCCCAGCCTACGCCGCAGTATCGGCAGTAGAACGCTGTCTAGTACCCAATAAATATACATTACATCTAGAAGGTCCATGAACTACAAATGTACTCAATCACAACTCAACATCTAAAGAAGATAAGACAGGAAAGATAACTAAGGCACAAGAACAATTAGAAACTACTAGAAGGAATCATAAGACAGGAAAATAAAGAAGGAACAACAAGACAAACTAAGGATAACTACCAGGCAACTCACATAGAAGAATAGTGAGATCCACCTCAGCTAGCAACATCATGAAGTCCAATACTGAGGGCACAACTACTCCTAAAATTTTGTCAACATATCCAGTCAGGATGGAACAAGCACAAAACTCAAATAACAGTTCTAGTTAGACGATATTGAAAATGTAGCAGTAAATAGAGAGAATATACAAGGAATCACGAAATGTACATGTGAGTATCATGGCAAGGTAAGCTGTAAATCTAGAGCTAGAACAAGGCAAGTAAAACTAATCATAGCATGTACAAGAATCAAGAATCATCTATCTAAGTGTGTGAGTACTAGCTACAACATGTGGCCGGCTTGGGTCTGCACAAGGTCATGAGCTAGCCAATCATACGTGTGGTGTAGGATTAGCATTCACAAGGTTTACAAGATATACAAGGCGGGTATTGACCATACATCTACACTAATACTCCCCGTCCCCGACTAGTATAGTGGATCCAACCATGACACATCATGACTCACGATTCTCTGAGAGGGTAGCTAGCCTTCACAGGAATCGTGTCTATACAATGCACAAGGAACAAGAAAGACTTGCACAAGATATACCAAAGAATACAAAGAATAATATCTCATGACGAAATCCAGAGAAATACCAATCCGTGTGAACAATGTGTCAAGAGAATAAGGATATCTACACTAAATACAAGAAACATAGACGATATCATAAAACAGAAATATTATCAAAGAATGTACTCGCCTGTGATGTGATGGATAAGTCGACTGAGTCTAAGAATAGTGCCTCGAGGACCTATAGGTCGAATACTGTATCAAATAAGGGTTTGGAAGTAAAATCAAGTCAAACTAGGTCAAGGCAAGTCAAACTTGGTCAATCTAAGTCAAGGGTTGACTTACAGTTGACTTCTGGTCAACTGGTCAACTCTGGTCAACCCTAGGTCAACTCTAGGTCAAACTTGACTAATGTTGACTAACAGTTAACTTTGGGTCAACTGGTCAACTTTGGTCCAGTTCTAGTCAATTTTAGGCTACGGTTGACTTCTGGTTGACTTTTGGTCAAAATAGTCAACTGTGGTCAACCAAGGTCAAAACTAGTCTAACCTAGGTCAATGTTGACTCTACTTCGACGTTCAGTTAAAATAGTCAACCATGGTCAAACGGGGGCAAAGCTAGTCTCTATAAACATCTACAGGGTCAACACATTCAATTTCAGTGGTTGTGAAATCACTGGAATCGATGGATCTCAAAATACAATAAAAGGAGAGATTATAATAATAGGATGAAAACCTACAGATGTTGTCGGATGGTGAAACAACCATTACCAACGTGTCCAGAATGGTCAACTTAGCTAGGATAGCCTATCCATAAGTCCAATTTGGACACAGGGACAAAAAAATAATTTCAGGTCAAAACGGTATCCGTGTCGGACCCGCTTTGTACCAAAAAACATGCAAGAATACTAGTCTATTAAACCTAACAAATTATATGTCCACGAATACAGAATGACGATACGAACCCAAAAGTATATCCAGAATTGGATTTCGTTGACCCGATCTCAAATTGGTACGTTGACCAGGACATTGAAATTCTGATTTGTACAGAAAAGTGTGTCGGAGCCAATGTCCTCAAAACTCAGCAAATTATATGTCAACGAGTCCAGAATGACGATACGAACTCAACGGTATGTCCAGAATTGGATTCTGATAAGCCGATCTCAAAATAACCCGTTGACCCGGATATTGGTATCTGACTTGCACCGAAATGCGTGTCGGAACCAATGTCCACTAAAACCTAGCAAATTATATGTCAATGAATCCAGACTGACGATACGAAATCAACGGTATATCCGGAATTGAATTCCGATGAGCCGGCGTCAAAAAGTTCCGTTGACCCGGACTATAGGGCTCGCTTTGTACCGAAATGCGTGCCAGGGCCCACGTCCTCCAAATCTAGCAAACTTTATATGAAAACATGCCAGAACGATGCCACGAGTCTACTGGTGGTGTCAGAAATTGAACTCGGAGTCCCGGGTTCAAAAATAGAATTTTATAAGTGCAAATTAAAGAATTCGGACGGCCAACTTTGGTATCGAATTCGACAACCAAACGTGCTCACAATGAAAAAAAATTTAAGGGGTAGGAAGAGGTTTATACCAGCTTCGCATAGGAACTAGTAGCACGCCAGACGGAGCTGCGATGGAAGAGATACGAACCGACGAAGTTAGCTCCACAAAACTGTTCAAAAATAACACAATTTAAAACGTCAACTTTGTGGCCGATTTTGATGTACCAAACCATAAAATTAACGGACGAAAATTGAGGGGAGTGAAGAGCTATATACCGAGATTGAGACGAAGCAAAGAAATTGCCAATCCAATGGTCGGATTTCTCAAAAATCGTGTACGAAGGTACTGCGACGGAACGCCATTTCTGAGTTCAAAACTCGCGTGCGCCGACGGAACTTCGTACAAAACGCACGAATAGGGCATTTCTCGCACCGGGGATGCAGGGACGCACCACGGGGGCCTGTCCAGGGTACGCCCGGCCAGGGTGTAGGGCTCGTCGGTGGCGACGGTGCGCAGCGCCTGTTGCTGTACTGCTACTGCCGCTTGCTGCTGCTGCCAGTACTGCACGCGGTGCTGCCTCGCTGCTGTTGCTGCCACTTGCGGTAGCGCACGGCGGGGCGGCGAGCTGCATGTGGTATGGCGACGACGGTGGGGTACCTGTGGCGACGGAGTAGAGATGGTGGAGGAGAATGGTGATGGTGGTGGCGGCGGTTTGATGATGGTGGTGGCGGTTTGATGATGGTGGTGGTGGTAGTTTGATGATGGTGAGGGTGGTGATGGTGGTTTGAATGAAAAAAAAATAAGGAGTGAGGAAGAAGAAGAAGAAGAAAAATTGGGAGGGAAGAGCTGCTGCTGTACGGGCTGAGAGGGGGTGAGGGGTTGTGTGTGTGGCTAAGGAGAGAGGGAGAGCGAGGGATTAATATATAATTGAGTGTGTGTGTTTATAATATATAAAGAGAAAGAGCGAGAGATATTTAGAGGGAGAGAGAGATA
Organism: Iris pallida; assembly: GCA_029216955.1. NCBI lineage: Eukaryota > Viridiplantae > Streptophyta > Magnoliopsida > Asparagales > Iridaceae > Iris > Iris pallida. The sequence continues at coordinate 79,636 of JANAVB010025645.1, read as the reverse complement.
TATTTAGAGAGAGAGATAGAGGTCGGCCACATGGGGGGAGGGGGTTGTCCTGATGGTGATGGGTGATGAGTGTAAGGATTTAAATGTAGAGAGAGAGAGATAGAGAGTATTACACACACACACAAATATATATATATATATATATATATATATATATATATATATATATATATATATATATATATATATATATTAGAGAGAGAAAATAAGATATTTATATAAAATAGGAATATTTTTGAGTAGAGAAAATGTAAATACAATAGTGGGGGGTATGGGTAGTCATGACAGGGGTCACACCAATTTGGGTTGGGTGTTGGGTCAAGTTTGGACAGGCTCGGGACCAAGATTTAATTAAAATAATAATTTTAAATCCAATTAAACAATGGATGAAATGTTAGCACAAGGGAGATCAAATCGGTGCCACGCAAGTGGCACGTGCATAGTAGACACAAAACAGGCCAGGGCCATTTATTGGGTCGACTGGATTGGACCGATGTCGGGCCCGAAAATTAAATTGGAAATTAAGTCACGAATTACGACAGACGATAAATTGGTCTAAATTGACCCGAAAGTTGCACGAAGCAAATGGAGCACAAGGGAACAAGTTTGAGTGGGACACGATATATCAACATGAAGATAATCTCGTCTACTACAAACTTCAAGAAGAAAGTTTCCAGAGACTGGCATCCCTGATGCTCTAGAAATTCAAGTCACGGTAAAGAGCATTTAATGATCAAAATTAATTAAATCAAAATGAATTATCGAGAATAAATCATTTAGAAAATTCAAAAATAAATCCCAGAAATTCAGGGGGCTTACATCCCACCCACCTTATAAAAATTTCGTCCTCAAAATTAAAATCATCCAATAGGTCAAGCTAAAACATACAACTGCTATGGCTACAGTACCCAATCTGCTACCCTTGTGATCATCTATGTTGTTTCTCTCTACAGGTATTTTGGTTCAGGTTCAACAAGCTTCTTCCATAAAAACTATGTCTATTTTACCCCTAAGAATCTTCATATCAATAAGAACCTTTACGTATATTCTAAAATATAGGTCATCCTCGAGATACTATATATCAGCAATACTTGGCCATCAACCAAAATTCTAATCTCAATAACAATTTGTTTGTTTCCTTATCCCGTCCTAAGTATCTTTATCCTATTAATCACAAGCTCCATGAAATTATACATTCAAAACATATTCTTGGCATTGAGCCTTCTCTCTTTTACTCAAGAACTCCTGAGTATAAACCCTCAAATTCAAACTCTTAATTCATTTACCGAATTATTTATTACCTATGTACATAGGTCCATGTTTTGTTCATACAATCTTCCGATCTTGCACGCAATGTTGTCTCCTTCTATTTCATTCTATATATCGATCTATCCTCCAAGCATAAGTAAATGGTTTGTAGATAACCAATAATCACTTGGTCATCAAAGTCTTACAATGTTCAACCCTCGAATCTAAGCACAAGATTCTAGTCCTAAATCCGTAGTCACAAAATATAATATTTCATTACTCCTTCTTAGATACCTTAAAATCAATCTATACTATCAAACTAATCATTCTGAATGGTTTCTAAGTCTACTATAGTCAGTCACTCATATCTGTCCTATAAGCTTAACCCAATGAATACCCAAGAAAAATATACTCATCATAATCACTCATTAACATATTACAGTTACACTACATAATCTATTAACAAGGTTTGGCTATTTCAGTCATCAATTAAATAGAAGGAAACAAAGGCCTAAGACTGGGTCGAGCAATCCATATCAATATTCAGACAAGGTAAGGGTCAAGCAAGACAGGAAAGATTGTCGAAATATTTCCAAGAATAGTACGAGGCCAAACGAGATACATAGGACGTAGTCGAAGTAAAACTCAAAAACCATATACCTCCGTAATTATGTCACATGAAGTTACTATCGCGCTAGTGTGCATCTGGCTGCGATTAACTTCTTTGTTCCATAATACGATGGATGACTGCAGTGCACAGCTGCCACGCCAGATAATATAGGTTCCTGAACTTAACTTGGCCAAATCCGTAAAATATTTCCAAACAATTTTTTTTTGCAAAATAAAGGAAAAGATGTTAGTCAAAATGCTTAGGGAGTGGTCCAAGTAGAATTCGAGAAACATATTTAACCATGATGCCGTTATCCGAAGTCATGCCTTGCCAGTATTTCTCTAGATGCAAACTCCCAATTCTGTAATACAAGGATAAATTACTTTTCGAACTTTTCTTGAATCAATCCATGAGGCACTTTCAACAATTACCGGGAAGGACAAGAAGAATTACCCAAGAGGCTAGCGAAGAAGAGTTTATTCAAATCATATGAAAGATGAAACACAAAATAATCATGTCGAGAAAATCCTAATTGTGGCCGTAGATAGACAGAGTTAACCAAGACGGAGAAGAATGATGATAAGAATTTGTTCTGTCTCTTCCTGTCATAACGAAGTGATCTGATTTAAGATACAATCTGATAACCATACACGTCTTCCTAAAATTATGTTGCCAGAATTTTCGCCACGCCAGTAAGCATAGTTGCAATAAACGATGGAGTCCATAACTTGGGTATACACCCTATACTTATGTTATCTAGATTCCTTACCACGCCAACCGGTATGGCTGTAAGAAAATCTAAATTCCATAACTAGGATAGTATATCCAATATCAGGCTCCACGTCTCTGTCGTGCTAGCTAGTATGACTGCGATAAATTCTAAACTCCATAAATAAAGTAAACATTTATCGTTCTCATCGTCCCCATCAAATATGTTTATCAGGATATCTTAACTCAATTCATAAAAATTGATTTTTGATACAAAGTCAAAGTCAACAACGAACGAACATCAAGACTCAAAATTTAACAACGAATCAAGGATAAGTAGATGGAAACTAGCGAAACAGATCCCGAGGTAGAGTTTAGAAGAAAATCCTCAGGAGATGTCCAAAGGTACTATCTAGGTCAAGATAAAAGAAATCATTGGAATATAATCTAAAACAATCTCAACCTGATATGAGACTAGCAAATCATATTCTCGTCTAAACCTAGAAGATATATAAGTCCAACTTATACCTTCCTTTGGGATCCACAAGAAAGAATGAAGTTTGATACGGACAATATTTCAAAAATCAAGACGAATAAAAATAAGTGGGAAAAGATTTGAAAAGATTTCGAAATAAGATTCCCCGGGATCATCTATGGAATCTACCAAGAGTTTCTAATATGTGACTGAGTACAAAAATCCTAAAATATTCTATGACTCAACCTTAATCCTAGGGCAGGCTCGTAGTAGTACAGATAAGCTCAAGTACCACCATGACTTTGCATTAATTGCAAAGACCGACCTGCATGGGCCACCACTAAAAACATGTTACGACCCGCACCCGGATATATGGATACGAATACGTGGGCCACGCCCAGCCTACGCCACAGTATCGATAGTAGAACGTTGTCTAGTACCCAATAAATATACACTACATCTAGAAGGTCCATGAACTACAAATGCACTCAATCACAACTCAACATCTAAAGAAGATAAGACAGGAAAGATAACTAAGGCACAAGAACAATTAGAAACTACTAGAAGGAATCATAAGACATGAAAATAAAGAAGGAACAACAAGATAAACTAAGGATAACTACCTGGCAACTCACATAGAAGAATAGTGAGATCCACCTCAGCTAGCAACATCATGAAATCCAATACTGAGGGCACAATTAATCCTAAAATTTTATCATCATATCCAGTCAGGATGGAACGAGCACAAAACTCAAATAACAGTTCTAGTTAGACGATATTGAAAATGTAGCAGTAAATAAAGAAAATATACAAGGAATCACAAAATGTACATGTGTGTATCATGGCAAGGTAAGCTGTAAATTTAGAGCTAGAACAAGGCAAGTAAAACTAATCATAGCATGTACAAGAATCAAGAATCATCTATCTAAGTATGTAAGTACTAGCTACAACATGTGGCCGGCTTGGGTCTGCACAAGGTCATGAGCTAGCCAATCATACGTGTGGTGTAGGATTGACATTCACAAGGTTTATAAGATATAAAAAGCGGGTATTGACCACACATCTACACTAATACTCTCCGTCCCCGACTAGTATAGTGGATCCAACCATGACACATCATGATACACGATTCTCTGAGAGGGTAGCTAGCCTTCACAGGAATCGTGTCTATACAATGCACAAGGAACAAGAAAGACTTACACAAGATATACCAAAGAATATAAGGAATAATATCTCATGACGGGATCCAGAGAAATACCAATCCGTGTGAACAATGTGTCAAGAGAACAATGATATCTACACTAAATATAAGAAACATAGACGATATCATAAAACAGAAATATTATCAGAGAATGTACTCGTCTGTGATGTGATGGATAAGTCGACTGAGCCGAAGAACAGTGCCTCGAGGACCTATAGGTGGAATACTGTATCAAATAAGGGTTTAGAAGTAAAATCAAGTCATACTAAGTCAAACTAGGTCAAGGCAAGTCAAACTAGGTCAATCTAAGTCAAGGGTTGACTTACTATTGACTTCTGGTCAACTGGTCAACTCTGGTCAACCCTAGGTCAAACTTGACTAACGTTGACTAACAGTTGACTTTGGGTCAACTGGTCAATTCTGGTCCAGTTCTAGTCAATTTTAGGCTACGGTTGACTTCTGGTTGACTTTTGGTCAAAATAGTCAACTGCGGTCAACCAAGGTCAAAACTAGTCTAACCTAGGTCAATATTGACTCTACTTCGACGTTCAGTCAAAATAGTCAACCATGGTCAAACGGGGTCAAAGCTAGTCTCTATAAACATCTACAGGGTCAACACATTCAATTTCAGTGGTTGTAAAATCACTGGAATCGATGGATCTCAAAATACAACAAAAGGAGAGATTATAATAATAGGATAAAAACCTACAGATGTTGTCGGATGGTGAAACAACCATTACCAACGTGTCCAGAATGGTCAACTTAGCTAGGATAGCCTATCCATAAGTCCAATTTGGACACAGGGGCAAAAAGGTAATTTCAGGTCAAAACGGTGTCCGTGTCGGACCCGCTTTGCACCGAAAAACGTGCAAGAATACTAGTCCACTAAACCTAACAAATTATATGTCCACGAATCCAGGATGACGATACGAACCCAAATTATATATATATATATATATATATATATATATATATATATATATATATATATATATATATATATATATATCCAGAATTGGATTTCGTTGACCCGATCTCAAATTGGTACGTTGACTAGGACATTAAAATTCTAATTTGCACGGAAAAGTATGTCGGAGCCAATGTCCTCAAAACTCAGTAAATTATATGTCAACGAGTCCAGAATGACGATACGAACTCAACGATATGTCCAGAATTGGATTCTGATAAGCCGATCTCAAAATGACCCGTTGACCCGGATATTGGTATCCGACTTGTACCGAAATGCGTGCCAGAACCAATGTCCACTAAAACCTAGCAAATTATATGTCAACGAATCCAGAATGACGATACGAACTCAACGGTATATCCGGAATTGGATTCCGATTAGCCGGCGTCAATCTAATCAAGAAAGAATCAACCAATTTATTACTTTGCATGGACTAGGTATGTTGTACCACATATTTATCCAACAACGGATAAATCCAAACCTTGCTAATGGTAAATTAATAACCCATAAAGTTCACATAGCAAAGGTCATATGTGATAAACCATGAGTACTCAAAGTAGAGTAATAAATTAACTTGATAATTTCATAACTAGATAATTTAAGACTACTTAATCATTAGGATCATTCATAAAGTAAACAAATGAATAAACATGATCCAATGATAAATCTCATCAAGAGAAAATTCAAAATCCATATTTATAAAGAATCTTACAGATCAATAAAAAATATAGAAAAGAGTCAATCTCAAAATGATCACACATTCAATCTAAAGAGATGTAATGATAATACGATAAAATCATGACTCAAAAAGTGAGAGAAATTTAAGAGAGACTTGCTAATGACTAGTATGGAAGAAGGTTAAACAAGGAATCACAAACCTCTAAGGGAAAACAGGATCTAATAAAGAATTTGTAAAACTAGCTTTAGAGATCAAGCATATCACAAATCTTGTTCTTGTAAACTAGCATATCATATATAGATTGAAGTATAGGAATATAGCTAGATGTGTGAAAGTGAGCCAAAATTATATAGCTTAATAATATATCACAAATAAGCAAACTATATAATCCAAATAAGATTAATGAGGGAAGCCATTAACAAGATAAATGTGTTCATTAAATCTTAAGTAGCTAACACTAAAAATACTTGCTTAAGCAAAGAGTTCTCAAAGAGGACAATACATTTTGAATGAACAAAATGATTTATAGACTCTTTTCTAAGCAATGATAAGAGCATAAGATGACAAATAAAAGAATTATTCTCTTATCAAGTATAGGCCAAAAGAGATATTCATGAAAACATAATAAAACAAATCTCTTTGCCAAGTATTGAGATTAGCCCAAGATAATAAAATGATAGATCGATCTAGAGAATACAAAATATTATAGCTATAATAAAGTAAGTGTATTCTCTAGAAATAGAAAAATCTCAATACAAAAGCTCAAACCATAGTAGCTAAATTCATGATAAATATGATGTAACGATTACATGTATTCTCATATGCTACAAAAATATTATTGGGAGCATAAACCCAAGGAATGAGAAAAAAAAGATCATTAAAATCAAGAAAGCTAAATGCTAAAGATATCAAGAAGTACATTTTTTAAATAGCTTTCATAGTGCACCATAGTAAAATATAAAGATATAAACTAGAAAAAGTATACTAATTAAGGAGGTAAATTTAACAAGCAAGGTAAAGCACAAAACCATGTGATCCTTAAAAGAACTTCCATAAATAGTCAAGAGCAAGACATAAACAAATATTTTCTCTCATCATCCCAACTTAAAGATATAAAACAAATAAATATCAAAAGATAGGAATCTTATATATATATATATATATATATATATATATATATATATATATATATATATATATATATATATATATATATATAACTATATATATCAAGAATAGGCATACATGAAAAGATCAAAAATCAATTAAGAACATGTATCCAAAATGCCAACCAAAAAGTCAAGAAGATATCAACAAAAGAAGACTTTAAGGAAGAAGCTAATTGATTCAAGAAGCACAAATTTGGTCAAAGGAATCAATAGCTAAAGTATGAGATAAGCACAAGTTTGAAGGTAACAAGTATAATTAAATACTCTTCAAGTCAATATAAAACTTTTAGCTTAACTCATATGCCCACATAAAGATATTTATACAAAAATATATATCAACATAAGAATTACATGATCTACATGTAAATGGAAATTTAATGAATATAGTCATGTATCCTTAATGAAAGTTTGAAAAACTATCACAAATTCAAAATACATATAAATAATCTTTATTAGGCAAAGACATAATTGATTCATAAGAGGTTTAATCAAAATAAAGTATGAGAATCAATAATAAATATATTATATAAGCACAAGGTTAAAATGGAAGTATAAGTGTATACTTGTCAAGTGATAAGAAACTTGTGCTAAACATATATATTCACAAATACCGATTTAAAGTAAATATTACATATTAAGGAGAAATCGGTAAGACGTAACTATTTCAAAAACTTTAAAGACGGAGAGTTAAAATCATATTAACTCAAATCAAAATCAAGCTCCTATGGACTAGAGTAATATGCATGCTTCATAATATAGAGATTAAGAATAACAAGCATGCATAAATCAAATGTGTCACACTTAATAGAAAATGAGTGATAAACTACATAGTGTGAACTAATCATTTAAGCCGAGTAACTAGTCATGCTAGATAAAAGAATTAATAAGAAAATTAACTAAGCATGCTAGTATTGTATCTCACATTGATTTATATAGAAGGCAACTGAAGGATATCAATGTGAGCTAGTAGCAAGACATCAAGAGAAACATGCTAGATTCTACAAATATAAACAATTTAAAGAGAAACGATTAGCACGTTACCAAAGTGGCTCTAGTGGCCACACTTGTGTTGGTGCAATTGCTTAGAAGATGACCTTTGAGCTTTGCAACCACCAACATGCTCCTCGGTGCTATATTCCGATACAAGAAGCTTCACCTACAACATTAGATGAAGACTTTGGTATCCAAAGAAACTTGGATCCACATTTATTAGCTTTAGGGACCCATATAGCACTTACTCTAGCATTGGTAGTGAAGGTCCTCCGAATAGGGCATATAAAGCTCATGTGTCCAATACGAGAGCAATAGAAGTATCTAATGCTAGTGTGTGCACATGTATCAGAATGAGCATGGTTATGAACATGTGACATACTAGAATGATGAATGTCTCTAGAGTGAGCATGAGAAGATTTGGTTTTAAGAATATTATGTTCTAATAGCAAATCATCATGCATGCAAGTAAAAGAATCAAATTTAGCAATTAAAATATCATTCTCTTTTTCAAATAAAGTAATTCTAGAGATAAAAGCATCATTTTGTTTCTTTAAAGTGTCAATAGAAGAATCATACAAATGATTTAGCTCATGAGTTTGCCTCTTAAGATCTTCTATTGATGAGGAAAGAGATTTGATTTTCAAAATTAAAGTCTCATTCAAACTCGTTAAAGAAACACATGATGAGTTTTGAGAATCAAGTCTAGATAATAAATCATTGTTTTCATTTCTCAATAACTCATTAGCTTCTTCTAAATAAACAACCTTTTCAGAAAATTCTTTATTTGTAAAATGAAGGTTATCAAGAATCTCTAAGGATTGTTTAGCCATGGCTTTCCACTTAGAGCATTTCTTGCATTTAGAAGAACCATGATTGTCTATGCTACTAGAAATAAAACCCTCTTTATCGGAGGAGGAGTAGGAGGAATACGATACCATAGAAAAATAACAAGGATCTACTCTAAGGATGTTAAGCCTAACAATAGAGTCATTGCTCTGATACCAATTGTAGGAACCCTAGAGGGGGGGGGGGTGAATAGGGTCAAGCTAACTAATCAAGCACTTAGCACAAGCTAATTGGCAATTTAAAAATATAAGTGCAAGAGAAGAAGCAATAACAATACCGACACGCAATGTATCCTGGTATCCTCCCTAGAGGCAATACAGTCCCAGAACTCTCTCCAGATTTAATCCACTATTTGAGCAAATAGTTACACACGAGTTTGGATCCGAAGAACTCGCCAACTTCTTACACGAGAGCTTTAATCCGAAGGCCTCTCCGACTTCAACCGAGAGTTTGGATACGAAGGCTCTCCAACTTCAACCGAGAGTTTGGATACGAAGACTCTCCAACTTCAACCGAGAGTTTGGATACGAAGACTCCCCAACTTTAACCTTTCACAATAGGTTTTAATCTCCTTATACAATAAGATGAAGATCTCACTTTTCAACTCAATAACTCTAACACAATTTGTGGATGGCAAATGAAAGCTTTGTAGAGTTGTTTGTGGATAGGCTTTGGTGGTTTAGAAATTTTTAGGCTCAAAGCATCAACCTTGAATGAAGGGGTTCAAGGCTATTTATAACCAAAGCATTGAAAAGAGCTCAAAGGCAACTTTTCAGACAGCGACCGGTATACCGTCGGTATGGATCGGTATACCGTCGGTATGTCGGTCTAGAATTACAACGGCTAGAAATATAGCCGTTGGAATCATTAAATGCTCGAAATCCGACCGTTGAAATTTCAACGTTACTGAACAGGTATACCGTCGGTATGAACCGGTATACCGTCGGTATGAACCGGTATACCGTCGGTATGCCGATTTTGTAGACGGAAAACTTTTTGTGAACAAAATCGGTATACCGTCGGTATAGACCGGTATACCGTCGGTATGCCGGTTTGCATCCGAAAATGATCCTGGGCTAATTTCTACCCTAGCTTTCGATTTTGCCATCCATTTCTTGTGTTTACAATTATTCCTAAGACTCATTACAGACTCCAGATATACTTAGGCAGGTGCAGGCTTCTTCAGAGTCTTGAAATGATGATGGCATGGCTTGGCTTCTTCCTTTAATAGGTGCTGGCTTTTTCCTTGGCGGCAACTGTCCAAAGATATCCAGTTTGTAAAAACTGAATACCTTTCGGGAGCTTCGTCCCCGAACCCCCGACGAGGGGTGCTGCCCCCTCGACCCCCGTCCGCTGACCGGGCAGCGGATGTAGCCTCCCTTCCCGGAAATTTTTTTCAAAATATTATTTTTATTTTTATTTGATTTAAATAGTGATTTTAGAATTTTTTTTAAATGTTTATTTAGTTAATTATTACGGTAGACGATTTTAGCCATGGTTAAGTTTTGAAGTACCAGACGACCAGGAATCATGGCACGGATAGTGCAGTGACGTGCTTTGACTAGTGTTTAGCCATGGTAGGGGAATGTCGAGCCATAGGAATGTCCTAACTAGGAAAACCAAGCCACGTTACGACTTAACCCGTACCGAAGTTTTTATTTATTATTTAATTATATTATTGATTTTTCGGGAGCCGTTGTACCGAACCTGTCCAGAATAAGTCCAAGTCAAATCCAAGCCCAGGTAGGCATGTAGTGCGACCAAATACGACCTTGTAGACATATTTGGTAAATGCAAATATTTTGTATATATATTTTTAGGATTTGGCAATTATTTTCTAAATAATTGTTATAGGTAGATTATAGGTATTATTATTGTTAAATAGTGTTCTACAAAATTTGTATGGTCTTCAGGAGCCAGATAAGTAGTGTGCTGGTTGTATCCATCAAAACGATTATTGGACTATTTTAAATTGTTATTAGGATTATTATTATCATTAATATTATTTTGTTGTTATTATATGATAACAATTTATATTTATTAAATCATTTATTATATAAATGATATATATATATATATATATATATATATATATATATATATATATATATATATATATATATATATATATATATGAGTATATAGATTATATATATGAGGTATATATATAAATAGATGTGTGTAAATATAGATACATATGTGTGTATGAGTATATATATATAAATATATATTATATATGTGTACATGTAATATATATAAATAAATATATATTACATGTGTGTAAGAGTATGTATATATAAAAATATATATATGTATTTAGGTGTATATGTGTATTTGTATATAAATATATATTATAAATATATATATATTTATATATATATATATATATATATATATATATATATATATATATATATATATATATATATATATATATATATATATTTTATATATATATATATATATATATATATATATATATATATATATATATATATATATATATATATATATATATATATATATATAAGGTGTGTGTATATATATATACTTGTATATAGGAGTATATACATATAAATGTTTATATGTATATATCAATATACATATACATATATGTATATGTATAGATATTGATTTAAGGCAAGTATTAAATAAGAGGTATTTTTTCAGCCCAAACAACTGACCAAGCTCGAGCCCAGGCCGGCCCAGGCCCAGCCCAACCACCCCAAGGCCTCCCCAAGTCACCCGAGAGTTGCCAGCAGCCTTATATAACTGCTGCTACATAGCCGAGCAGAGGGAAGAAAATAACAAAGAAAACCCTAACACCCAACCTAAACCCCACGACCCCCGACACTGTGCGACTACCCAGGGTCTCCCCTGACGCCGGACGACCGCCCCGACGCCTGTACGTCGGAGCTCGACGGCGGCGTTCGCCGGAAACGCGCACGCAAGCGCTGGGAACAGAGCACGACAGCAGTAACAGCGATGCCAGCTTTCGGAGACAGTTATGATGACTTGGATTTTCTGACTTGTTGATTGGCGATACATTGTTGGTTCTCCATGCAACCTCCAGGCAAGTATACCTTGCCTTCCTCTACAGTTTTACTTACATGCATTTTCTTTTATTTTTAAGTCATTTGATTGTTTATGGACATGTGCTTTTCGTGTTCTTTTCTGTGGAGTTGTTTTTATTATTTATAGCCATGTTCATGTTTTGGTCTTGTGTTTCACATTTGGAGTTCCCGTCAGTACCTTGCTTGATTTGTGTCATAGAACGGTTGCGTGTAGTGAACTGCCATAGCCTTGATTATCATTGTACCCAACCAGAGAGTCCACACTCGGGACGAGGGTTGTTTGGTGCACCAGAGAGTCCACATACGGGACGAGGGTGTTTGTCGTGATCAAATGGTACCAGAGAGTCCACATACGGGACGAGGGTTGACCATTTACACCAGAGAGTCCACACACGGGACGAGGGTGTCTTGCCGTGAGCTAGCCAGAGAGTCCACACTCGGGACGAGGGTTAGCACTTAGTTCAAACCCATGAGTCCACACTCGGGATGAGGGTTTGGTTTCTTCCATTGATCTCATGATTATCGTTCATCCGGCAGTTCATTTATATGTAGTTGTTCTAGTGTTCGTATTCGTGTTCGTGTTCGTGTTCGTGTCCGTAGTCATTCGTCTTGTATTTGTTCTTTCTTGTTATTTCCTGTGCATGATAAAACTATTAGATAGGCATGTATATTATGTATCTTGCTATATCCTCTGAGGACCTGATGATCTCCTCAGGTTTAGCGATTGCATGGAGTTAGCTAGTAGTTCTGGATGGCAGAGGATTTACGGTTCTTGCAGGATTCAGGTATCGTTATTGTGTTTATTATCTGCTCGTGCTTTTCATTCCTTATCATGAGATATCATGTTCCTTGTTTCAGTTGTAGACTCTTGTTATATTCCTTAGAGTCTTATCGGACATTTATGCTAGTGGGCTGCAGACCACGACCCATAGTGTTCATTCATGTTTATTCTTCTTATTGTGGATTGAGATATAGATTTGTTTGCCATGATTTGGCAGTTTACCCTAGCCGTGATAGCGTTTACGTATTCGAGTCGGGCTGGAGTCCGTTCGATACGTAGCTGGGCTTGCTCACGGACTCGCGTCCGAAAAGCGGGTGCGGGTCGTGACAACGGAACCCCCGAGTGCGTGGCTCCGGAGATGTCGTCGGGTGGTTCGGAGAAATCTTGTGGGATCCGTCATCTTTGGCCCACCATGATTTCTTTATTGCATATGTCCACATTGATCTTGCTTATTGTTTTTCTGCATGTACATGTTAGACGAACAAAGCAATATATATAGTAGCAAGTATGATAAGTTAAATGCACATTAGGACAATGCTGAGTTTAAGTATAAGTGCTAAGGTGATGGCATAAATGTTTAGTGATATCATAATAATTAAACTTAAATGAATAACCACAATCAAAAACATAGTTTTGATTTTGGTAACTCTATTAAATTTAAGATAGAAAGCTCATATCACTAATATGTAAACCAATAGGCATATATCACCAAAGGTATAAGTATAAGTAGAAATGCTATAGTGATAGTATAAAGATTAGTGATGATAAAATGCTAAACTAAACATATTAACCATATTCAAAAATATGATACAATCATTGGGCCAACAGATGTATCAAACGATAAAATTAACGGACGAAAATTGAGAGGAGTGAAGATCTATATACCGAGATTGAGACGGATCAAAGAAATTGCTGATCCAACGGTCGGATTTCTCGAAAATCGTGCACAAAGTTGCTGCGATGGAACGCCATTTCTGAGTTCAAAACTCGCGTGCGCCGACGGAACTTCGTGCAAAACGCACGAATAGGGCGTTTCTCGTGCCGGGGACGCAGGGAAGCACCACGGGGGCCTGTCCAGGGGTGCGCCCGGCCAGGGTTGGGGGCTCGCCGGCGGCGGCACGCAGCGCCTGTTACTGTACTGCTACTGCCGCTTGCTGCTGCTGCCAGTGCTACGTGCGGTACTGCCTCGCTGCTGTTGGTGCCACTCGCGGTGGCACACGGCCGGGCGGCAAGCTACACGCGGTAGGGAAGCGACGGCGGGGTGCCTGTGGCGGCAGAGTGGAGATCGTGGAGGAGAATGGTGATGGTGGTTGCGGCGGTTTGATGATGGTGGTGGCGGTTTGATGATGGTGGTGGTGGTAGTTTGATGATGGTGAGGGTGGTGATGGTGGTTTGAATGGAAAAAAAGGAGTGAGGAAGAAGAAGAAAAAAAAATTTGGGGGGGGGAGAGAGCTGCTGCTGTACGGGCTGAGAGGGGGTGAGGGGTTGTGTGTGTGGCTAAGGAGAGAGAGAGAGAGGGATTAATATATAATTGAGTGTGTGTGTATATAATATATAAAGAGAGAGAGAGAGAGATATTTAGAGAGAGAGATATATATATATATTTAGAGAGAAAGAGATAGAGGTTGGCCACATGGGGGGAGGGGATTGTGTAGCCTCCCTTCCCGGAAAATTTTTGAAATATTTTTATGTCATTTATTTGATTTAAATGGTGGTTTTTAAAATTTTAGAATTAATTATTTAGTTAATTATTATGGTAGATAATTTTAGCCATGGCTGAGAATTGGAGTACCAGACGACTAGGAATCATGGCACAGATAGTGCAGTGGCGTGCCTTGACTAGTGTATTAGCCATGCCAGGAAAGACTGAGCCGTACTGATGCCCTAACTAAGAAAACCAGACTAAGTTGTGACATGACCCTATAAATAATCTAATTATTATTGATTATTGACTTGTAGGAGACCCGGTTTTACCAATTTAGTCCGGAATGGACCCAAGCCAAGCACAAGCCCTTGTAGTGATAACAGTGCATCCAAAGACAGACCATGTAGGAATATGTTATGTATGTACAAATATTTCTTAACTAATTTAGGAATTGACATATGTTTTCTAGATATTTGATTATTTGTACAAAATTGGTATTATTATTATTAAATAGTGTTTTGTAATAATTGTATGATTTTCTGAGCCAGATAAAGAGTATGCTGGTTAGGTTCCTACTTGATTCTCCTTGCTAATGCCATTTCTGTATCTGTGTGCTATTGTTATTCGACTTTTGTTAAAGTACGTTTTATTTACTAGTTAGGTCTCTTTCAAAAAGAGTTCTTGATAGTGTTATTTCTATTTTCCTTTTCACTTTCCTTCCTCAATTGTAATTGTAGTGGCCCTTTTCCTTCAGTTTAACTTATATGTTTGTATATTTTGAGTTTGCTTCATGTGGGGTCCTTCCTAATAATGGTGGAGGCCTTCTGGCGTCAACCACATCTAATGCCTCTCCTAACATAAGTCCATGCATTGACCTATGGCCAATACAAATGATAACACTAGTACCTGTATTTGAACTTGAATTGAGCCCATTTAGCTTGGGTGTCAGTTGGGTGTCTGTGACTATGTTATTATGTTAACCTTGTGTTTCGGGCATGTACTAATGTACATGTGGTGATTCGCACAATAAAATTTAGCAGGTTTCCTTGAGTATGATGGAGACCATTATCTCACATGTCCAACTAGTCTACATGCTATCTATTTTATGCCATTTGCTCAAATATTACTTACACACTAAAACTAAGTATTGCATCTGTGTTAAACCTGCCATTACAACAAAGACCCGTACTCAAACCCATCAACCTTAGCAAGCCCATCCACATTTCCCTTAAGCAAACATAGGCCAAGGCCCAACTTCCTTTTTCCTACCCTATATAAATGGAGCAACCGTTCAAAGGAAGCCCTAGCCGCACGCGCATGACTTCCCTTTCATCTTCTTCTCCATCTTGCCTTCGGTTGCGTGAGCGTGCCGCCCCGATAGTGCCTCCAACCGGTGACCTCCGAAGTGCAGCAACCGTTCGACCACCCTCGAGTAGCGCATCACTGCTCGACAATCCGAAAATCCTCGAGTACCATTGGCCAGCCGACGGGAGCCAAGCATTGTGGCACTACCAAGTCAGCCGGTGCACAGTGTACACCGATGGAAACCGAAGTATGCCTGGACAGCTTCGAACCTACTTCCTCTCCTCCCTTGCCTTGATGAGAGCTCAATACTAGTGCACTGCCAACATAAGAGAAGATAAGGCAGCAGGAACCAAGAACCCCTCCCGTGCGTGTCGTCTGCCGAGAGAACCGCTGTAACCATCGTTGAATGATCATCATGCGCCCTACCATCGGCACGCGTGGTAGTGACCTCGTCGCTCGAACGCCGCACACGACCTCTCCTGTTTGTAAACTCGTCTGGGACTGTCGACTTTCCATCGACCAAAACTGTCGACCGCCTATTTTGTACAAGTTTTCGTCACGACGGGTCCTGCAGAACCGACCCTGTATTCACGCATGAAGACTCACGATCGAGCCAGGTGAGGCAGGTGGCATAACTACGTGCGGCAGAAAGCATCAACCTAGCCGTGAGCCATCGAAGTGGTCGATAAGCCTCCTCCATGGCTCGGTAAGTGTATCGCTAAGGAACCGACTGAACCATGGCTCTCCACATCCGCCACACCAACTAAAGACCCGACCTTGCCTCTGCCAACGGCTAGATGCCAAAGCTCATGTAGACCGCATGAGTCGAGTCTCCTTCCACAGAGCCGTTCTCCTATGATCACTTAGAGGAGAAAGGAATAAGAAGAAGGAACCATGCAGGAGTATATCTCAAGTACGTTCGAAAAGAAATCACAGCAACAACACAACAAATGCTAATGGAGTAAAGGTAATTTTTTATATAAGCCCTCTTAGCTTTAGAAATTACATCCATTCATCAAGAAGAGTAGTCCTTTTCGTCCTGTGCAAACTTTTAATATAGGTAATTTACTTATTAGACCCTTTAAAAATGTATAATTACAATCCTTTTCTAAAACAAAAATCCTATTTATAAATTTTTCTCGATTTCTTTGTGCACGGTTGTCAGATCGAGATAAAACTTACACCAACAGGACCGTATCATTTTTTTGGTCCTGTATGCCAAGTTTGGTCCGATTCTGAGACAGTTGATAAAATTACCGTTTTGCGGGCCCCACGGTCCGACTCAACGGGCGATTTTGTGCACGGCCCGCCAGAATCCAACTTTGGACATACGGTTGGGTTTGTATCGGAAAACCGGATCCGTAGACATATAGTTTGATGACTTTAGAGACCATTGACTCTGGCACGCTTTTCGGTGCAAAGCGAGTCCAATGGCGGACACCATTTTTGCCCGAAATTATCGTTTTGCCCCTGTGTCCAGAATTGGACTTAAGAATAGGCAATCCTAGCTAATTTGACTATTCTGAGAATGTTGGAAATGTTTATTTCAGCTTTCGGAGATAATTGTGGATTTTGGACTTTATGGCGTACCGGTTGACGGTATCTTATTGGTTCTTCGTGCTGCCACCAGGCAAGTATACCTTGCCTTCCTCTACAGTTTTTCTTACATGCATTTCCTTTCGTTTTTTCAGTCATTTGACTGTTTATGGACATGTGCTTTTTGTGTTATTTTCTGTGGAGTTGTTTTATTGTTTATAGCCGTGTTCTTGTTTGGTCTTGTGGTTCCCACTTGGTGTTTCTCGTCAGTACCTTGCTTGAGTCATGTCATAGAACGAGTACGTGTAATTGAACTGCTAAATCTTTGATTTTGTTTCCTTGGCACCATAGAGTCCACACTCGGGATGAGGGTGTTTTTCTTGATCTGTTTACATCCGTGAGTCCACACTCGGGACGAGGATGTCGATTATTTGCACCAGAGAGTCCACACACGGGACGAGGATGTTGACTTGACTTGCACCAGAGAGTCCACACACGGGACGAGGGTGTTCACTTGATTTGACTTGACTTGCACCAGAGAGTCTACGCTCGGGACGAGGGTATTTACATCAGAGAGTCCACACTCGGGACGAAGATGTAGTATTTGCACCAGAGAGTCCACACTCGGGACGAGGGTGTCTTGCCGTGAGCTAACCAGAGAGTCCACACTCGGGACGAGGGTTAGTGCTTAGTTCAAACCAGAGAGTCCACACTCGGGACGAGGGTTTGGTTCTTCCATTGATCTCATGTTTCGTTCATCCGACAGTTCATTTATGCGTAGTTGTTCTAGTATTCATGTTTATGTTCATGTTCTAGTATTCGTGTTCGTGTTCTAGTATTCGTGTGTTCGTGTTCGTGTTCGTAGTCATTTATCTTGTTCTTATTCTTTCTTGTTTATTTCTTGCGCATGATAAAACTGCTAGATAGGCATGTATATTATGTATCTTGCTATGTTCTCTGAGGACATGATGATCTCCTCAGGTTTAGCGATTTCATGGAGTTAGCTAGTAGTTCTGGATGACGGAGTATTTGCGGTTCTTGCGGGATTCAGGTACCGTTATCGTGTTTATTATCCGCTCGTGCTTTCATACCTTATCATGAGTTATCCTGTTTCTTGATTCAGTTTTAGACTCTGGTTATTTCCTTTAGAGTCTTATCGGGCATTTATGCTAGTGGGCTGCAGACCATGACCCATAGTGTTCATTCATGTTTCATATTCTTATTGTGGGTTGAGATATAGATTTATTTGCCATGATTTGGCAGTATATCATAGCATTGACATCGTTTACGTATTCGAGTCGGGCTGGAGTCCGTTCGATACGTAGCTGGGCTTGCTCACGCTTTCGCGTCCGAAAAGCTGGTGCGGCTCGTGACAGGTTGTCCTGATGGTGATGGGTGAGGGGGTGTAAGGATTTAAATGTATAGGGAGAGAGAGTATTATACCTATATATATACATATATATATATATATATATATATATATATATATATACATATATATATATATATTTTATATATATATATATATATATATATATATATATATATATATATATATAAATATATATATATATATATATATATATATATATATATATATATATATATATATAATAGAGAGAGAAAATAAGATATTTATATAAAATAGGAATATTTTTGAGTAGAGAAAAATACAAATACAATAGTGGGGGATATGGGTAGTCATGATAGGGGTCACACCAATTTGGGTTGGGTGTTGGGTCAAGTTTGGATAGGCTCGGGACCAAGATTTAATTAAAATAATAATTTTAAACCAAATTAAATCATGGATGAAATGGGAGCACAAGGAAGATCAAATCGGTGGCACGCAAGTGGCACGTGCATAGTAGACTCAAAATAGGCCAAGGCCATATATTGGATCGACCAGATTGGACCGATGTCGGGCCCAAAAATTAAATTGGAAATTAAGTCACAAATTACGACAGACGATAAATTGGTCTAAATTGACCCGAATGTTGCGCGAAGCAAATGGAGCACAAGGGAACAAGTTCGATTGGGACACGATATATCAACATGAAGATAATCTTGTCTACTACAAACTTCAAGAAAAAAGTTTCCAGAGACTGGCATCCCTGACGCTCTAGAAATCCAAGTCACGGTAAAGGGCATTTAATGATCAAAATTAATTAAATCAAAATGAATTATCGAGAATAAATCATTTAGAAAATTCAAAAATGAATCCCAAAAATTCATGGGGCTTACACATTGGGTGGAAAGAACAGTTCCTTAACGTATGGGCCACGTATGCACTTTCCTATTATTGCCGGTTATCTCCGCTGGAGATACGGTCCTGGATCCTGATACCTGATTTTCTGCTGGCCTCTGACATTCGATGAATGTTATGCTTTAAGGTCCCTGGTACCCTGTGGGACCATACCTGATTTTCCTGCAGCCAGAGTACCCATGCGTTAAAGGTTTGTTCTTACTGCATAAACATATTAGAATGGTCAGGTAACCCTCTTCAATGTTATATCACCCCGTTCTATTAGTAGATTGGGACAATGTCGCATAGCGGTATAGTGTATAACCCCTTGTCTTTGTTTGGTTGTAGGGGTAGTCCACTGTTTCGATGATGAGATATTGGATCTTGTTACGATTAGAACTATTTTACTTTACATATGATTTATGACATATTATATATATTCAGTTATGTGGCATATTCTTTATGTATCTTGTTACGTCCCTCTGAGGACCTGGTGAATTCTCCAGGTGTGTGCTTTGTGACTTTCGCAGGTGTTCTAGCCAAGGCTGTGATCTTCTCCATTCTTCGAAGATGATTGCCCTTGGTTTGTCATGTCATTTTTATCTATCCTTTCCATGTATATTTCTCTTTTAAAATAGTTGGTATTAGATTTGTCTCCGCCCAACTACATGTATAAATGACAAATTTCATAGTTGGATTATATTATTATTCTCTTATTTGGTGGATAATATTTAGTTGTCTTGATTTACTACATTTTACAGCTTATGGATACATACGAGGTTTTCTATATTGGAGTATTCTTCGTATGTATGCTGCTGGCATGTCCACGTACTTAGTCCCAAGTATTTTGGGACTAGGACGTTATATTTTTTTGTGGTGGCCCATGCAGGTCGAGTTTATCACTTGGGTTACGTTACTGTACCGATGTAAGCCTGCATATAGGATTAGAATCTAGGTATCTCATCTACATGCTTGATCTCCTCCCTTGATTCTAATTTTGAACTCTCGTTCGACTATCTTGATTTCCTTTTGCTTGATTCCTTTCTACTGTAAATCTTAACTTTTCCCTTTGTGCCTGATAGAGAGGTTAGGAAGATAACTCATACTAGTTATACATGTTATATTTCTCAGTTACTCTATTTAGTTGACCTTTAAGTTGGGTAGTATGCCTCATGGCCTATTACCCCGTTTTCTTAAAATCCATTAATGAAGGATAATCGGCTGGCACTGAATATATGCTAGTGTAGAAAGAGATGTTTACTTAGAATATAGAGTTTTAATAGCCCATACTCCACTGGTCAACCACGGTCTGATACAAGATGCAGTAGAACGACTGTATAAGCAAGAACACCGGACAAGATTTAGGTCCTTATGAAACTTGAACTATTTATAACTATTTTCATCATTAGCTCCCGTACTTATACTTTGCACTACCATGATTGATGTCACTAATTATAGTCTAGTTTTGCAAGCTTATTCTTTATCGAGCTTGTTTAGGACATATGTATACTGGGGACGTCCACTAACATATTGTCTAATCAGAATCAGTGCATTATGGTCTGATCAACCTTGATGCATTTGGTTTACTTTTTATTTGATTATCCCACATGGATCAAGATATCGAGGTAGCTAGGATCTCATCTACGACTGCATTGACAATTTCTCTTGAATTTTACATTCGCCTTGAATCACATAATTGTATTCAGTGACATCTTTCTTGAACCCTTTATTGTTGTCTTTTACTGATTTGGAAAGACGAGCGCTCGTATTTGGTAGATAGATACAGAGTATCCCCCATGGCCATGATAGTTATATGCACAAGTATAGCAACTATCGGCCAAGCCATATGACTACAATCTTGCTTGAGTTGCTTGTCCTCTCTCGACCCTAAAACTAATATCATGATCTACTAGTCATTTGAATTTAAGAATGATTAGGATCTTACCCTTGGTCAAAATGCCAACCTAGGAGACTATCTATTCTCAATGAACCAATTATTATGAGTCTCTAATTATTCGCTTGAATCTTGCTTTAACTAGCAACCCTTATGCCTTAACCCAACCTTTTCTCGACCAAGCCCACAGTTTAGACATGAGATGAATGAACAAATGTAAGGAAAATCATTTACCATGACTATGGTAGACACCCATCCCAAGATTGGAGTCCAACATATATTATCCTAGATATGCAAATTTTGTTATTTAGACCTGACTAGCATTGGAACACCACAGTCACTAGCTTAACCAATACCATAGCTTAAATACCCTGTCATATTATGATTTATCAGTTATAAATAACAATACATGAGCATTACATTCGATACCACTAGAACCCTTGTGACTATAGCCTGGCAGACTTGACACAAATAGAAATTCATGACTTAGTCGTTAGAGGGAATTCATATGACGTACAGTAGAATTCGATACCCCCATCGATAACTCTTGAATATTATGGACGAGTGGGTCATTCTATTTTATCAACTCGTATACCATTGTACGCAATCATTTTGATTTATTAGAAATCGGAGTATAGTCCTCGAATCTGATTCATATCTACCACGTTATCGATCACATCGTGCTTTATTATTATCAAAGGTCAAGGTACGATGTCATGAATTAAATATTTCTAACCTCATTATTCCTGAACCATGCCCTAGTATCTAGAGTGAATAGATTGTAAGCCTTCCATATTTTAGGATCCAATGAGCATACGATTGAATAAAGTAAATTGGTTCTCACTAGGATGATAAATTAGTGACTCATGAACACCCACTTTCTATTTAGATCACTTGGTATCCCCGACCGTAACATTGAAATTCGGAGCACTTGACCAACCGTTACCTTCCAACAAATTTCACATAAAAGACCTAGATGACTCCACCTTCATGTAGACATATCATATCCCACTAAAACACGTCCCCTTGTACTCTATTTTTATGATGCGACTTTCGAGTCAAAAAGGCTAGCTATAACCCCTACCATAATACCATTGTCCTTTCTGACTTCAGTTAGAGATCCAACCTCGACTCAAATTTTTTGACCCAATATATGGTTGTGATCTACTCGAAGCCCTCTACGCACATGACACTAGTGTGCCACCCAATTGAGTCTTCTTGTGCTACTTAAACCCAAAAGTCACAGAAGGCGTACTCTCGGACATTAGGAACCTGGTTAACCAAACCAGCTGAAAAATTTGTCCGACCACTTGACTTGGAACCTATATAATATTATCCTAACCTACTATGAATGGCTTAGGTTGAATTCGTAGCATCTCGCCCAGTCAATATAGATTAAAACCAAAGACTTATTCAATCAAAGATTGATGGCCAATTAGGGAACCCATTAAGAGCCAGTTAAACCCATCCTTGCATATCACCACATTTGGACTGCAAAACCCAACTTTATGAAGTAGATCCCTACACCCATTATGTAGTCCCCATCTTGGTCCACTAAACCTCCTTTCATGAATCTCTTAACCATATATCCTCATAGCCTATTCTATTCGATGAATGGAATCCCACTACACCAACTTGTTTTCGGTTATGCTTGACCAAGACTTCTCTAATTGCCTTGAGGAAACTTGGCCAATATATGAGTAAATGCTAAATAAGTAATACATAGGCATCTTTTAGAGTTTGTACTATGATCAAAAAGTGCCTCATACCCTAGTGCAACTCCTTAAAATTTGACTATCTTAGAAGCCCTACTACTGTGCTTTCCATGATTAACCAAGTTCTACAGGTGAGTTAGAACCTTGAACTTAGTAAGCTCAACCCTTTAAGATGGGATGCCAAACTGGATTAGGTTCATGACCGTTCTTTTCATTTGCTAGGAAGTTGCGGTACGATCTTCATATGACATTTTTACCACCTGCTCGTGTGTTTAGATAACCGCGGTAAAAGATTACAACCTTAGTTCCTCAAGACCATTTTCTCATAGAATCGTGTCTTAGTTTCAATTTCGGGAAAGAAATTTTCTTAGAGTATAGGCAAGCCTATCTAGGACGCAGGGTTCTTAAATTAATAGATGATTGAGGTAGAACGATTCCACTAAGGCAAATTTTTTTTTTTTTTTACTTTTACTGGTTCATAACGTCCATCTTCATCCGTATCAATTGATAACCTCGACCGTAACTTGATATTTTGAGCACAACACGAGCCGTTTCCATCGAACAAATTGCACACTCATGGACTAAACCAGTCAAGCTACCCGCATGACATCCCTGTCCCACATAAATGCTCATTCTTGTGCCCCATTCCAATTACAGCACATGTATGGCACAATTACCTTAGAACAA
The DNA here is from genome assembly GCA_029216955.1 of Iris pallida. NCBI lineage: Eukaryota > Viridiplantae > Streptophyta > Magnoliopsida > Asparagales > Iridaceae > Iris > Iris pallida. The sequence goes on along the minus strand of JANAVB010025645.1, from coordinate 55,861 downwards.
ACCATGGATGCCTTTTATGTTCCAAATGATTTTAAACCATATAATATCAACTCGCCTTCTCGACCAAACTGAATGCCCATGATCCATGTAAGACGCATCACACCTATGACGTATGCATTCCGTCCAAGCACGCACATGCCTCTTATACGATACCACCACATACCCTAGTCATTATGACTTAAGATTCCAAACACTTACGTAATCATATTTTATAGTAAGGTTTCTGTACTAATTATAGATTCTCATCACTTGACCATAAATTCTTCTTTCCCTAAGTTCTTCAAGCTCATTCCTTAGCTTCCCATGTTAGGCGAAAACTGGATTTTCTTGAACTAACACGTTCTAGTTACATTCAGACAAGAGACTCCTACCATCTAGCTAAAAGAAGGGCCAATAGGAGCAATGTTAGATTGTATTAATTCTCAAATAGAAGTTAGTGACAAAGGATGCCATGACAATATCTAGGCTCACCTAGAATCCGAGAATGCGGCTAGAAATGCCTAATATACTTGTGCCTCTCTTTAGAATTTGTTATCCTGAGAAGCCTTGTAACCACGATTTTTACGGTTAGCCAACTTCTATAAGTTGGGTAGGATACCGAATAAAGAATGCCCCATCTTGTGGAATATGGCATCAATTTCTGATTCCTGTGATAACCACTGCCTCCATCGTTTCAGAAACCGAGTTTCGATTTGACATACCTGCCCTCCCATGTATTAACTCTCATTTGTTATTAAGATTATTTTTAATTTCGAGGACGAAATTCTTATAAGTTGGGTAGGATGTAAACACTCTATTTTTTTAGTATTTTTTTATTATTATTTCTATTAGTTTCGAATTATGTTATTTACTAATTACTTTATTATTAGAATTTACATGAGTATTTAGGATTATTATAAAATAAAGATTTTAGTAATAATATGATAACATGGAGTAATTTGATTTTCTTAAATACTAGATTAGTAGAAAGTTTAAATTTCATTTTTAAGTGATATGTTTTATGATTTTTGAAAAATTCTGGTTGTAATTTATGATAAAAAATATTGATATTAGAAAGGTAATTATTTTATATATAACCCAAAATAAAATACTTGTATATTACTAGCGGAAGATATAGTAGAAAATATTGCAAATATTAAGGTTTTTCTTATTTAAATTTTAAGATTTTTTATATAAAATTTTGGGTTTTTGATAGGTTTTAATAGGAAAAAAAAGAAAACAAAGAAATAAAATAAAATAACCCAGGTGAACAGTACTCGCGGGGGGGAGGGGGGGTACTGGTCACCCGAGGCCTCCCCGCAAAAACAGAGATGCCCCCAACCTTCTCCCTATCTATTGTATATATATCGATGTAAAAAAAATCCTCAAAACCCTAAGGCCCCGACTCGGGCCCCAACCTCTGGTCCTCCGGCGACCCCCATGACCACCTACAACCGGGTGCCGGCGCCTGGAATAGTTGCGGTCGCACGCGCGCATAGCAGCGCCTGCTGTTGCAACGGCGCGACACCGCATGGTATGCCACTTCGTCGCCTCTTTCCTTCATAAATAGTTGCTCGTTTTCGATGCCGTAAAATCCGATAGGACGCCTACATAACCATCTAGGAACCCTGCAAAATTAGTTTGTGTTAAACTGATTTATATTCGACGAGAAATGACATGAAATCAGGACCAAAACTCATTTTTTTTCGAAAACATGACATAAACATACTGGTCCTGAGGGCCATTTTGAAAGGCATTTTTTGATTGATTCTTCGACAGTTCTGAAAATGTGTTTGAATATATTTAATGACAACATATACAAGATGGAAACCCAACTGGTAGTTTTAAATTTTATTGATTATATTCTGATTAATTCAGTTTTAAAGTTTAGGAAAAATTTAGTTTTCGAACAATAAAATTTAGAAAAATCTCCCCGATACGACGTGCATCCCGACAAATCGAGCGATGTGGTCGCGAACCAAAAGTATCGAAAGGTGTGTATCGACTTCGTAGACGTGTGGGCTTTAACAAAATTTAAATTGGTTGCATGTGCGCGACGAATTTGATACGTATCCGTCAAAATTTACCGTATCGGCCTCTTGACAAATTCTCCAATTACTTTGTGCACGTTTGTTAAATCGAGGCGAAACTTGTGCTAGCAGGACCGTATCATTTTTCTGGTCATGTATGCCAAGTTTGGTCCGATTCTGAGAAGGTTGACCGAAACACCTATTTGGTGGGCCCGCAACCCGATCCAACAGGCAATTTTGTGCACGGCTCATCGGAATCCAAAATTAGACATACTATTGAATTCGTCTCCTCAAACCGGACCTGTAGACATGTAGTTTGATGACTTTAGAGACCATAGATACTGGCACGCATTTCGGTGCAAAACGGGTCCAACAGCGGATATCGTTTTGATCTGAAATTACTATTTTGCCCCTGTTCCGAAATTGGACTTTTGGACAGGAATTTCCTAGACATATCTTTTATTCTAAATACGTTCGTGGTATTTATTTCAGCATCCGAGGACGTATAGGGGATTTGGCTTTCATCGCTTTACTATTATGACGGTTCAAGCTATTTGACGTCGCTCTTTTGCACACAACCTCAGGCAAAGTACCTTGTCATATTTACTGCTTATATTTAGTCTGCATTTTTGTGTTGCATATCACTGTTTATTTATTTCCAGTTCTTGTAGCTGTACCATTATTACAGTTCCTGATTTATTACCTGCTCAGTGATATTAGCTTTACTTTACTTATTATCTTTTGATTGCATAGGGACCTAGAGTTAAGGGACTACCATTTGTAGTGTATATCATAAACCTTGACACAGTTGTACCACGAGGTATATGTGAGATGAGTAGCATGTAGAAGTACTTGCGTGATGGCTGATCACCTGTGCGCATGCGTTAAGGCTAACTGCTAATAGAGGCATGTTAGGAGACTTGGCAGTTAGTAGAGGTATAGGAGTCATGGATGTGACTCTACTAGGCATTGGGTGGGAAGAACAGTTCCTTAACGTATGGGCCACGTATGCATCTTTCCTATTGTTGCCGGTTTTCTTCGCTGGAGATACGGTCCTGGATCCTGATACCTAATTTCCTGCTGGCCTCTGACATTCGATGAATGTTATGCTTTGAGGTCCCTGGTACCCTGTGGGACCATACCTAATTTTCCTGCAGCCAGAATGCCAATGCGTTGAAGGTTTGTTCTTACTGCATAAACACATTAGAATGGTCAGGTAACCTTCGTCAATGTCATATCACCCCGTTCCATTAGTAGCTTGGGATAATGTCGCATCGCGGTATAGTGTACTACCCCTTATCCTTGTTTGGTTGTAGGGGTAGTCCACTGTTTCGATGATGAGACATTGGATCTTGTTACGATTGGGACTATTTTACTTTACATATGATTTATGACATATTATATATATTCAGTTATGTGGCATGTTCTTTATGTATCTTATTACGTCCCTCTGAGGACCTGGTGAATTCTCTAGGTGTGTGCTTTGTGACTTTCGCAGGTGTTCTAGCCAAGGCCGTGATCTTCTCCATTCCTTTGAAGATGGTTACTCTTGGTTCGTCTTGTCATTTTTATCTATCCTTTCCTTGTATATTTCTCTCTTTTAAAATAGTTGGTAGTGGATTTGTCTCCGCCCAACTACATGTATAAATCACAAATTTCATAGTTGGATTATATTATTATTCTCTTATTTGGTGGATGAGATTTAGTTGTCTTGGTTTACCGCATTTTACAACTTATGGATACATATATTGGAGTATTCATCGTATGTATGCAGCTGGCATGTCCACGTACTTAGTCCCAAGTATTTTGGGACTGGGGCGTTACACTCTCAGAAGTCCCTCATTGATTCATAAAAGCGCAGTGGCTTCACAGAACCCCACTAACAGTCTCCTCGTCGCCCAAAAGCGTAATGGCTCAGTTGTCTTCGAAAAAATAGTCTCCTCGTCGCCCAAAAGCGTAGTGACTCCGTCGTCTTCAAAATACAGTCTCCTCGTCGCCCAAAAGCACAGTGACTCCGTTGTCTTTGAAACACAGTCTCCTCGTCGTCCAAAAGCGTAGTGACTCCATCGTCTTTGAAATACAGTCTCCTCGTCGCCTAAAAGCATAGTGACATCGAAGCCTCACCAGAAGTGCAGCTCGCATAGATGCGCAATCCTATGAGGTAGCATTGTTCCACGTGGCCAATCTGGCACCTACATCTTTTCAGATATTACCCAACCGGTTTGTTTAAGCCACCGCTTTGAAGATAAAAATGGAGTTTAGTTCTATTGATAGAAGCAATATCTAATCAATTTTGTTTAAACCACCACTCTAAAAATAAGAACAGAATTTTGTTCAATTGATAAGGGCAATATCCAATCGGTTTGTTTAAACCGTTGCCCTAAAGATAGAGACAAAACTCGACTCTTTGGATATGAGCCAAACCCGGTCGGCTTCATCTGAACAAAAAGTCTCGACCAATAGATGCACGCCACGTGCCGTCTATTCGGTTATGCTGATAACCATCCGAGATCTTGATAGAATAGAATCTCAACGTCTGCCACATGTCAACTCAGCAGCAGCCCTCACCATACAAAGATAATAGATTCTCTCACATATCAACTTGCAGCGCTCCTGTGCGTCCAACAAATCTCAAGCACATCGTATATATGCAAGGACTATAAATAGAAGGAGTTCTCTTTCATTAAAAAGGTTGGAAATTTCCTGATTGGCAATCCAGAGTTCCATTCACGAGCACCAGAAAGTTAGAGCAAGTTCAACTCGTCGTTAGATCGTCAACAGAGTAAAGGAGCCGCTGTAGTGCTCGATCTCCACCATCACACTTCCCTAGAAATTCTTGTACTTAAATATCCTGTTTAGGAGTTCTTTTTTGTACATTTTATATGTTTGAATACAAAAGTTCGTTCAACTTTTTGTTATGGAAAACAAGATGGCGACTCTGTTGGGGACTTCCTTCTCCTCCAACGAGAAGGTGGTGACGCAATCTGACAACAACTTGCTGGGATCTTCTCAAAAGATGTTGGTTGTATGTTTCGACCAGTAAGCTTTTGAATACCTCCTCTCTGAAGAGAAGTCGAGTCCTTCGAAGCGGTTCATAAAATCGAAGAAGACTCGGCGTACCTGGGTGCCGAAGGCTGCTACGACGAGTAGCACGACGGAGGAGACTGCGTTCAAGAACCCCCTGAACGGCGAAGCCCCAAAGAAGACTTCAACTGCTGCTGCCGTGCCGTCTTGTTCAGTCCCCGCTTCTGAAAAGCACAGCAAGGTGTGCGACTCGCCTGTGGCAGGCCTAACGAATCCATAGTGCCGGTGGAAGCGCAGTCGTACACCCGCACACGAAGACAGATACGCAGGCGAGAGCTTCTGTCTTTGACAGAATTGCCTACCCATCGGGTAAGGCTATGTTGGACTCTAACAGTTATGCACCTTCTATGGGTAACGTGAAGAGGCCCAAGGTAGCACGCATCCTGTGCGAACAACGTGCTATGCCATAATCATGTTGGATTCTGAATGCCATGCACCTTCTAGGGATGGCACAAAAAAATCCAAGGCAGCACATGCCCTGCGCGACCAAAGTGCTATACCGATCACTCAGGTGGACTCTGAATACTATGCACCTTTTAGGGGTAGTAGAAAGAAATCCAAGGCAGCACGCGTCCTGCGTGACGAACGTGCTACACCATCAGCTGACCAAAGTCCCGTGTTGACAGTTACGTGCGCAGCCGATGGAAAGCTATACAAAATTGGTTTGAGTGCTTCGATGCCTCGACCAGTAAAACCCCGCTGTCACTTAAGTGCTCATGCACATGATTCAAGTTAGGGGGTACATACCGTAGAGATAGACTCGTGCGAGCAGCGTTGCTGTAAGCATGGAGTGAGTCTGCCTCATCAGCAACTCTCTGATCAGGACCTAAGCGTATCTCACGTGCAGGAACTGAGAAGAGGGAAGCTACCTTCACATCCTCATTCTTGCGAGCAGCCTCCCTGCACGCATGAAAAGAGTGTGAAAATGAAGACCTCAGATCTACGTAAGACAATTTCCCATAAGCGTAAAGCGAGGGGGGAGTCTGCGGCGCAGGGCGTGTCTAAACCAAGGCACACCTGCACTAAGATCACCATCAACTGTTGCTGTTGCCAAACATCCTCATTGCCACCGAAGAGGCGGTCTGTCTTCCAAAGACTGCGACCGATGGCATCTGTACATCAGAGACTCGGCGAAGGATCGTCGAGTGAAGAAGAAGATGAACTCTGCGTTGCTTCATGCAACGCGGTGCAGGGTTCTCCCTCTCTCAAGAAGCTTTCCAAGAATCCTTCCGCTTTGGCCAACAAATCCAAGGGCCGACCTGGGGGTAGCAAGACGACGGTGCCCAGTATAGGTGTGTTCCAACACATGCGCGCCAAATCTGGATCCCTACCGCAAAGGGATATTGCTTCAGTTGTAATATTAGCTAGGGGTAGCCAACCCTCTACCATTCATGACAAGCCCTCATTCCAACCCAATGAAGGACTGTATGACACTGATGCCTCCGTGGATGCAAGTAGCCAACAAGCTGGAGGTAGCAATTATAACGAGTCCGAGGATGATTACAATCTACTAGTTTACCTTCGAGACGACGGGACTCAGGCATCTGAACCAGAGAGCGAAAGATCCACCATCCCTTATATCTATCCTTACATGATGTCTATTTTCATGGCCGAAGGGGACAATACGGAAAGCTGCGAAAGGTCCAATCATCAAAACGTATAGAGGCCGTGGAAATAGGCCTGAATACGTTAAACGAAACTATGCAGGCCTTGACTTCGGTGGTCCTGGAGATCAAGAAGAAATTAACATCCAATGTCCTTTCTCCTGCAAACTAAGACCCAGGGACAAACGACAGATTTAATGTGCCTCCCATCTTGAGTCAAGCAGTGCTGCAGCCATCCACTCCCTCAACCACTGGACCTGCAACATCAAATGACATGTAGTAGGCCCTCAAAGAATTGTACGCTCGCTATAACGCCAGAGAAAGGCGAGAATCTCTCCAAAAGATGAGAATTAGACAACCATATCATGCCGAGTGGGATAATATGATATATCCTCCCAAGTACAAGCCACAGACGCGTGCGCCATTTGACGCGAAGGAGTCTCTTCATCGATACCTGAGGTAATTCACCTCGGTGACACGACATCTACCAAAAGATGATGCTCTACTCACAAACATATTCGTAGGGGCATTGCAGGGGGTGGCCTACGAATGGTTTTGTAGTCTTTTCGACAATTGTATTTTATCGTTCGACGATTTGAAGCATTTCTTCCTCGCTCGATTCTATGAAGGAGGGATGGACATGACGAAGTCTACTCTCATGGACATTGTCCAGAAAGAGAAAGAGCCTGTACGTGCTTATATTGAGCGCTTCCGCCAGGCAGCTTTGAGACTACCACCTGGTGTGCCCGAACCCATGCTCATGGATTCATGCCGCAAGAACATGTTCCCTGTAATTAAATTATGGCATAGTGCTCCTTGCATAGAGTGGAGACCCTTCATCACCGAGCCAGATGTAGCCGAGAGAAAGGCCCGGAATGCGCAACTGCTGGGTGAGTTTTCCCTCATTCGAAGACAAATGGAAGCGCTCATCTAACAATAACCCCGTCCCCAAGGACGGTAAAGAGAAGCAAGCCATGACCGTCAACATCTCTAAAGGTTCAGTGACAATGAACAAGAAGCCGGCTGAAGCACCGAGGCCAAAAGAGACCTATTCCTTCAGCGACGAAGATACATTAGAACTGTAAAGTTCCCTGAGTATCTCCGACCATGTGGACCTTATCTTTTTTCTTTGCCTACACAAATAAAGCAGTGATAAGCAAAAAAGTACGAAACCAAAGCCCTAAGAGAAAACACTAAGGTATACCTATAAAGGAGGTTCAAAAGACAAAGTACTCTGTTCCTGCAAAGACTGTCGGAAGGGTCCGTACCACAAAAATACAGCCTTTTTGGTTCTCTTGACAGGAGGATGGCTTACCCCTGAAGGAACTCGACGCTTCAGCGGGTTACTTAAGGGTGCTTCCTCCTCTCTTCCTTTTCGTGATAAACTGGAGCCGTCTGTCGATATACTCCCCGACGATGTAAGCCCTTGAAGGCGCTCTGAGGCCAATCGAGGTGTCTCGAATTTCGTCCTCTCTAGTAAGCTTCGCTCTCGATCGTAGTCCGGTGAGAAGTTGTTCACAATGCAATAAAATTTTATGGCGGAATATAAGATGCGAGTCTCTTCATTCATCGAGGGGATCGTAAACTTCGTTCCAGTACATCTGGCATTATAATAGCGCCATGCCCGGGCGCCATCCAATAGACTTCATTCGTAACCGAGGTAAGAGCTCAGGTTGCCCATCATAGTCTGGCTATAGCCGAACTGACATACGAATCGGCTCGGTAGATAAGGCTCTAGGTACACCCGGTTCTGGTTTTGATACACCAAATGGGAAGGACGGATGGACTGCAACCAGTGGAAAGCACCGAGAGTTAAATCACTATCCACTAACATGTCATCTGCAAGGTAACCCTTGTATGTAGGCGAAACCCTATTGAAATCATAGTCGCCTAAATGGCACAAACATCCACCTACAGATAGGGACGTCCTGATGGAGCCATTTCGCTCAATGATAGTTATGTAACATCACATCTATTTCCTTGTAACCATCGATAGTGCTGGGGACTATCAAATCGGGGCTGTGTAATGCCAACCAACCCATCATGTAATGATAAGGGAGTTCAACCAGAGGGAATTCATCGTCACCCCTGCGGCACTCTATTATCCTTTTCGAGATCTCCCGTAGGCCTCGTAAGATGTCACACACCATAGCCGGGAGTAGAGCCAAGGAATGTTTGAAGGCCAGCTTCACAGCTGGCAAAATAAGTTCCCGACTGATCCGTCCTACGGATCTAGAGCCTCTTGGAACTACGGCTTTTCGCAGCCATATCGTTAGAAAAGCGGCCAATGCCACTTTCAGACTTAAACAACTAGGTTCTGACAAAAGTAGTTGTGAACAGTAGAGGTGGGTTTTCCTTTGGCATCTACTGAGGGAGCAGATACCCCTGCTCTAGCCATTAGATCTTCTACCTTGTCAGCAGTATATGCCCTGTGCGTGGTGAAATGACCCGTCCCCGGCTTCGACGGATGCTTTGTGAAGATATAATCCACCCAGGCTTTGATATGTGGCTGAGCCTTCGTCCTGTCCTGGCGTATGCATACTTGATGGTGGCAAAGCAGTTCTTTGTACACGGCCATTATTTCGGGATATTTGTTCTCCAACACTAAAAACTCTTTCTTACAAGAGGTATATTCCTCATATGGCTCGTCACCCCACGATAGCTTCGAGATGACGCACATCTCATGGAGGGCCAAACCCATCTCTCCACGCGAAGTGAATAAAGTCCCGGTATTTTGGTTGTATAGTTCCAACAAGGCCATAAATAAAGACTGATTGATCTCTATACCACGCTCGGTAGCCCTGATGGCACGACGCAAGCCCGTACCTTGCAAGTCCTCCTTGAACCTACCCAATACCCATTGGGTTAGTTCGTGCCATTATGCCCTAGGATGAATCCAATCTTCGACCCGGAAGACCTTCTTTGCGTATGTACATCCTGTAGCCAGAAGCCTATTGGCAAAAAGAGAGGCCCGGAATGGATGTACCTCTGTGGTAAAGTCGCTGAGCAGACGACCGAGGAGTAACACATGCAGCGTATACGAGGGACCATCGTGTGAACTCTTGAAAGTATCCCTCCTCTTAGAGTATCTATCCACCTGGATATGGTCGATCATTAAACCCCCTTGCTCTGGGGTCAGATCCCATTTTATGAGATGCTTCTCAGCAAAGCAAAAGAAAATCGAGAGCGGGAGGTGCCGGTTGACTGACTGAATGTACAAAGAGAGGCCGTCATTCTCGAAGTACCAATTTTCATTTATCTCTAGGAGCTCGGTCTCTTCCAGAACCAGCATATCGCCAGCATCTCGACGGCATCAAAATGGAGAGATAACTTGCGTCGATCCATCATACGACGAAAAATATATAGGCTGTTGATCCCGTATCATTGCCAGTCGCCCTTCCTGTTGACCTTGGACAATCAACTGCTTGGCAGGATTAACGAGCACCTCGTCGACGTTTACGCCTAAGGCACAGACCGTCGATTCAAAAAGGATATCCCCGAAGAGAGGCGTGGACACAGGAACTGCACATGAACAAAGTGTGTCAGAAAAACGTAAAGTATCTTCTGCAAAATAGAGTGCGAAAGTACTGCACTGTACTAAGAAATTATCTGTACAGCTATTGTATGAGCATCCGCACAGTCACAAAGAGCTCTCAGAAAGTCCTTAGACGTTTCATAAAAGTGTAGTGGCTTCACAAAGCTCTCAGAAGTCCCTCATTGCTTCGTAAAAGTACAGTGGCTTCACAGAACCCCACTAACAGTCTCCTCGTCGCCCAAAAGCGCAGTGGCTCAGTTGTCTTTGAAAAATAGTCTCTTCGTCGATCAAAAGTGCAGTGAATCTGTCGTCTTTGAAACACAGTCTCCTCGTCACCAAAAAGCACAGTGACTCTGTCGTCTTCGAAACATAGTCTCCTCGTTGCCCAAAAGTACAGTGACTCCGTCGTCCTTGAAACACAGTCTCCTCGTCGTCCAAAAGTGCAGTGACTCCGTCGTTTTCGAAACAAAGTCTTCTTGTCGCTCAAAAGCACAGTGAATCCGTCGTCTTCGAAATACAATCTCCTTATCACCTAAAAGTGCAGTGACTCTATCGTCTTCGAAATGCAGTCTCCTCGTCGCCCGAAAATACAGTGACATCGAAGCCTCACCAGAAGTACAGCTTGCACAGATGCACAATCCTATGAGGTGGTATTGTTCCATATGGCAATTCTGGCACCTATATCTTTTCAGATACTGCCCAACCGATTTGTTTAGACTACCACACGAACAATGGAGTTTAGTTCTGTTGATAGGAGCAATATCCAATCGGTTTTGTTTAAGCCATCGCTCCAAAGATAAGAATGAAATTTGGTTCTGTTGATAAGGGCAATATCTAATCGGTTTGTTTAAATTGCTGCTCCAAAGATAGAGACAAAACCCGACTCTTTGGATTGGAGCCAAACCCAGTCGGCTTCATTTGAACAAAAAGTCTCGAGCAATAGATGTACGCCACGTGCCATCTATTCGGTTATGCTGGTAACCACCCAAGATCTTTATAGAAGAGAATCTCAACGTCCGCTATATGTCAGATCAGCAACAGCCCTCACCATGCAAAGACAACATATTCTCTCACATCTCAACGCGCAATGCCCCTGTGTGTCCAACAAATCTCAAGCACATCGTATATGTGCAAGGCCTATAAGTAGAATGAGTTCTCCTTTATTAAAAAGGTCGGTAATTTCCTGATTGGTAACCCAGAGTTTCATTCACGAGCACCAGAAAGTCAGAGCAAGTTCAACTCATCGTTAGATCGTCAACGGAGTAAAGGAGCCGCTGTAGTGCTCGATCTCCACCGTCACACTTTCCTAAAATTTTTTGTACTTAAATCTCCTGTTTAGTAGTTCTTTTTATACTTTTTATACGTTTGAAAACAAAAGTTCGTTCAACTTTTTGTTATGGCAAACAAGAGGCAGTCAAAAGTAGCTTGTTGAATAAGGAGGTCTGAAGTAAGCAAGTTGAATCACCGCATGAGTCCGCTCTGGTGGCTTCTTACGAAAATAGAAGACCCAAGTCACAGGAGAGGACACGGAGGAGTACTCGGGATCTTGTGACTATGGATCGCAAGGAGGGCTACTATCACTATGGCAAAATGGGTCATGTCAAGAGAAACTTCATGAAGCTCAAAGTTGAGAAGGCCAAAGGTAAGGACGATTAGGAGGATCTCACAGCAATAAGAGATTCATTATCACAACGACCGCTGTAGAGGAACCTCGTGGCATGTGTCATGATGGTGACTTGGTCATGGACGTGGGGTGTCGTATCACGCCACTCCGCAGAAGAGGATCTTCATGTCATACCATGACGCAGTTGTAGTTGTAGGCATCGGTGATGTGTGTAATGCCTCAGTCCTAAAATACGTAGGACTAGGAATGCGCATATATGTCAGCTATGTATCAAGTAGATTCCAACCCATCTCAAATACGTATAAGCTGTATAGTAACGACCATCTATCTATACAATCAATAATATCTCTAAGTCTCATCCACAGTAATATAGAATACAAGAATGGACAATATATATCATGGTGCGCACTCCATACTACACTTGTCCGAATAGACTCAAAAAAATTGTATGAGTCTACAAATACTAGGCTAACAAGAAGAATACAAATAATTGGAGATTAACTTATAATCACAGACGATACCTGAATTTAAAATAACAACACCATGATGATCCACAAAACTAACTCCGCTCAATCAACTACCTGGAGATATCACCAGGTCCTCAAGGGACATAGCAAGGTATATACAACATGCCAATGTCATAGTAAACTAAATATAACTGCTAGGAAGGGTAACTATCATAACTGTCTAATGATATGCACGTGAGAATATGTTTCGGATATCAGGCTTCATCCACGAAGGCTCACAAGCTCCTCAGCAGGCGATTGCCCTATGGCACCGTATCGTAGGACTAAGGGCATATGAGTAGATAAAGTAGGTAACCACCTAAGCTCTGCTACAAAGACGAAGGTATACTAGTAGAATACCATCCAAGTCCCTATATGGAAACAAGGATATTTGAGTATTTTTTTATTTTTAAACCCAAATCATATATTCATATCAAAGATGCAAAATGTTGTAGCCTTTACAAGTAAACTCAAGGACAGAAAAGAACATAAAAGAAAAGAACGGAAGGACAAGCTCCCGCTCCATGACAAAACCTTGACCAAAACACCAAAGTCAGCTTTGCAGTTGGTTCCAGAATCCCTCCCTGACGTGCTTGTAGAGCCTGGTAACCTTGAGAATCTATTTGAAGACCTCATGAATCAGTTGATTCGCGGTATATTGGTGCCCTTTATATCAATATTTGTTGCAATTCTTACAAATAACTCATATGATGGCGGCAGCTACGATATGGTAGCCGTATGAGGCTCTGCCCCAGTTGGCAAGAAGATCGTTGAAGCCTCCAACAACCTGGTCTCGAAGGCAACTGTTGGAGAACCTGATCCACACTCTAGAAGCCAGGTCTCCAGATGCGAGAATGTGCTCGACAGTTTAGGTCTGGCACGCCGTACAACAATAACATGTAGAGCTAAGCTGACTCCAACGGTGTTAAGTACATCGTCAGTGGGTGTTTCTTGCAAAATGCTGTGCACATCAGGATGGACCATTTTTAAGGATGCAAGACTGCCAGAATGACCCGATAATGGGGGATGGTACTCCGATGTCGCGAACTACGTGCCTCGTCGATGCTAGAGTGAAAGAGCCATTGGCCGTCAGCGAACACCTCAGCGACTCAGGGTCCGCCCCGACCGCCAATCCAGAGGCAGCTAAAACTCCAGCGGCCCCCTCGTCGATCCAAGCCCAGATCCTCTCCCCATTTCATACCCCTGCACTATCCCATAGATCTCTGATAGCACAATTGACGGAAGAACCCGGAAGAGGAGGAAGAAGGGTATATCGAACCATCTTTCATAGAAAGCGGACGATGCGCTCGAGCCCAGCTGGAGACGGATCAATGGTTCGACGAGACGACGTCCGATCAAGATGCGTCACCATGAAGCAAAGGATCTACTATTAAAGGTAAGCATAAAATATCGAGCCTTCATGAAACGGGCCTAAATAGAGCGGCTCTTACGAAGCTTCCACCACATCTTTATTAAGCAGGCATCGACAACATGAGCCAGCCTGCAGAATTCGAGGCCACCCTAGTCCGTGGGCCTGGCTATAGTGTTCCAACTGGCCCAATGATGCTTATCATTGTCGTCGTAGTGACCCCAGAAGAAGTTGGCAAAAAGATTTTCTATGGAGGTGAAAACTTTCTTGAGGGGGGAGCAAGCAACCAGAGTGTAAATCGAGATGGAAGAAAGTATGTACTGGATCAGAATCATCTTGCTGCCGGTCGATAGGATCGCGTTGTGCCACCCCTCAATCTTTCTTCCTGATTTTGCCCACCAATCCATCGAAAAGACCCACATTAGATCTGTTGTATACCAGCGGGCACCCTAAGTAGGAGAAAGGGGGTACATAATAGAAAAGGAAGTAATATTGGTGAGAATGGTATTGTGAGCTATATCCACTGATTGGTGGACATAAATAACACTTTTGTTAGGGTTGACATGCTGGCCAGAGCATCTGGTGTATCGTTGCAGTGTGTTATTACCTACCTCGACGGACCTGTCGTCTCCGAAAGCGAAGATGAGAATGTCGTCGACGTAGGCCAGGTGGGCGATGATCTGGCAGCCGCTAGTAGTGTGAAAATGCTGAAAATGAGGGGTGCCAACCATTTTGTTCAGATTTTTGCTCAGTGCTTTGGCAACTATGATAAAGATGGTGGACGATAAAGGGTCTCCTTGTCTGACTCCACGACTGGATTTAAAGAAGCCTTCTGTATGAACATTGATTACTGTGGAGAACCACGAGTTGCTGATCGATCTCCAAAAAATATCGATCCAAGTTTTGGAAAACTCGAAGGCCCTGTACACCCAGATCATAAATTGCCAATCGAGCCTATCGTATGCCTTCTCCATATCCAGCTTAATAGCAATGTTCCCTTCCCTAGACGGGAATTTCATGCAGGTAATCATCTCTTACGCCAACAGGACGTTGTCTAAAATATTATAACCTCGGACGAAGCCACTTTGCTCTTCAGATATAATCTTGGGGAGTAGCCCAGTCATGCGGTTGGCTATAATCTTAGAGATGATCTTGTTAGTGAAGGTGCACAAGATCAGAGGGTGAAAATCTTTAAAGTTCTTCGGGTTTTCTTTCTTGGGGATTAGGATCAGATTGACACTGGATATCAATTTGGGGTACCTGGCTCATTGAAAGAAGGCAGTGACCGCCTCGTGGATATTCGTCTTGATGATGTCCCAGCAAGATCAAAAGAAGATGCCAATAAAACTGTCCGGTCCAGGAGCGCTATGCTCTTTCAGAGCCCATACGACTTCTTTGACCTCAAGCTCGGAGGGCAGAAGCTGCAAATCGGTGTTGTCACTATTGTCTATCAAGCGAAGGATCGCCACGAGAAATGCCTCGTCCTTGTGGATGACTTCTTTGGTGAACAATTTGGTATAGAACGTCTCAGCGACCAACTGAATATCCTGTTGGTCTTTGAGAACGCGACCGCTTTCGTCAGTGATCTGGTGGAGGCAGAGTTGTTGTCTGTACCCCTTAAAGTAAGAGTGGAAATAGCTGGTGTTCTTGTCGCCCTCCATATCCCAGGTCAGCCTGGCTTTCTGTTTCCAGAATTCTGCCTCGAATTTAAGACGGAACTTCAAGAGCGCTCTTATGAGATTGAGGGAGGCGCGAGCTAGAGAAGATCCGTCGCAGGCGTATAGTATCTTAGCATGGGAAACATTATTCTCTACGGTGCAGACTGCTTAAAAAATATCGCCGTAGGCTTCCTTGCTCCAAATAGTGAGGGCAGTCCTAGTAGCTTTAAGTTTGGCGGCCATGCATTTAAGAGGGTCAAGAGCATCATGACCACTACAAGCCGCCGATACAACGTCCTTAAACTATGGGTGATGGCTCCACAGGTCTAGGAAGCGAAAACGTTTCTTGGACTGATTGGCGATTCTGTTGATCTCGATGAGGAGCGGAGAGTGGTCCGATTCTATGGTGTTGAGGTACGTGAGTCTGGAATTTAGGTCAAGGTTCGCCCAATGTGAGTTAATGAGAGCACGATCAAGACGGAAGTATTGACGTCGAACTCCTTCCTGCATGTTACACCACGTGAACGTGTTGCCAAAAAACTGAAGTGGGGACAGGTGGGCGTTGAAAATAAAGTTGGCGAAGTCGGTCATCGCAGACGTGGGGAGGGAGCAGCCTCTTGACTTCTCCTTCCTGTACACGACGGCATTAAAATCACCAACGCAGAGCCAGGGGAGGTTGATGTATTGTTGGTTGGTGTTGATCAGGGAATGCCAAAGTTGTTTACGCTCGGAGATCTCGCAGCCACCGTGAACCGCAGACAAGAGGCACGACGGCTCCCATGGGGGGCAAGAGTGCACGTGCCGTGTAAGGGAGGAAGAGAGAGGGGAGCCAGCAGAAGGATGCGTGAAGGAGAGTCTCTCAGCGAAACGTGCGTCGTAAAGGAGAGCTGATACGGGCGTTGAGGGGCGCGAGCTACCGAATGGCGCATAGGAGGGCTAGGCAAGATGCGTGGCGACCTCCGAGGCCGACGGAAAGCATGGAGAGGATGCTCGAGGCCAGATGAAAGGGGGGCGAAGGATTATGCAGGGGTACACTAGATCTAGCGGCTACCGAGGAGCAGCCAACACACTCAGGAGGAGGGGGCACAAGAGGAGCTGCACCAACCATGGGATACGCAGCGCTAAGTGGCAAATTCAGATTCATATTCAAATTCAAATTTGAAAAGGAGGAAACGGTGAGGGAGCGGGGATCCAAGGGTGCGCATCCCGAGGGGAGGGCAGACGTAGAGGATGCAAGCACCGCAGGCATGGCGGAGGTGACAGAGACGGGTGACGATGCTGCAGACAACAAAGCTAGCACAGCCGAGGAAGAACCCAGGGGCCACCGGAGGGGGGCGGCGAACGCCGGTGAGGACAAGCCAAGAAGAGAGAGATGGTCCGCCGACCAAGGAATAGCTGCCCGATGGAGGGGCCCAACCACAGAAGGTTGGCCGCTGGAAGGTGCCCCGGAGGTGAGCGCGGCCCCGGCTATGGGGCTCTACGGAGACAGCCACAGGACCAGAGGAGAAGGGCAAGAACGAAGAGGCGAGAAGGACGCCGGGGAGGGGCGATGCCAGAGACTGGCCGGAAAAGAGGCCACAGGAGCGGCAGAAGATCGACACCACCGTATGACGGAGGGACTGATGCCACCCACGAGCGCAGAGAGGCAGGAGCCGACGACTGACCAGAATAGCGAGGGGGACGCGCCGCCTCAACTCACGGCGATGACCTGCCGGAGGACAGGAGCCAGATCGTCCGCAAATCGCCAGAGGAGATATCCCTATAAATATGGATATTCGAGTATATATATATATATATTATATATATATATATATATATATATATATATATATATATATATGGTCTGGATCACGAGCCCCGTGGAAGCCCCACTCACTCCTCAACCATTGGATCGAGCCCCCCCTCCTCGATCCGATGGTGCAGGGGAGGAGGCTTAGGCGGGGCTCCCGCGATGGGACTTTTGATCCAGATTCATATATATATATATATATATATATATATATATATATATATATATCCTGATGTAGCGGTAATGTTCTTTCCACCCCATGTCTAGTACTAGCAAGTCAAGTCAAGTCAAGTCTAGCAAATCTCAAGGGCAAGTAACAATCTAGTATTAAGTGAAAACCACGAATACTCATATAAGACTCCCTATCATGAATCGTGTCAGTGTCATGTGGTTTATCGTGTCAATAAACACGAATATAGTATACGCAATGCCTAGTGTCGATACTCGATGTCTATGTGACATCGGCACCCGAAACAATATAGACGCAAAGTATGTAACGCCCCTGTCCCAAAATACGTAGGACTAGGAACGTAGACATGCCAGCTGCATTCATACGAAGTACATAGGCCTCGTATGGATACATAAGCTGTAAAATGCAGTAGAACCATAACTAATCTCATCCACACAAAAATAAATGAATAAAAGATATCATATAAAGATAATGAATTGTCTTGATACAATATGTTGGGCGGAGACAAATCCACTACCAACAAGTAAAGGAAAAATATATGAGAAAAGAAATGAGTTTTTGGTGAGCGAAGCGAAGACGATCCAAGTACAATCATCCTCGAAGAAATGGACATGGTCACGGCTAGAGCTAAAATACCTGCGAAAGACAAGAGCACACACCTGGAGAGATAACCAGGTCCTCAGAGGGACGTAACAAGACACATAATATCATGCCATATAAACTGAATAAATATTGCTCAAATAAATAAGTCAATTGAATTATAACATGGTCTAATACACACCTATTGAACTAGCTTACCATCCCCCCAACCAAATAAGGACATGAGATGGTAAACTAATTCACGGTGATGTATCTTTCCACGCTATGAATCCAATATGGTATCTGGACCCCAACAAGGTTCAATACCTTCTCATCGAAGTAGTAAGTCACACCTACAACCAAACAAAGACAAGATGTGACGAACTAATCCGCGACAAGTTATTGTTCCAAGCCACGGTCAGATACAAGTATCCAAACCAAAAGTTATCGTACCTAACAGATAAAGGTGCCTAACCGTTCTATGTGAAATGTAGTTAAGAATAATCCTTCCTGCGCATGGGCCCTGGCTAAATAGGATCAGCGTAGTCCCCCCTTGGGGTACCAGAGGCCCCATCGGTAAGAGCATAATGTTCTGCAGAATGTCAGTGGCCGTCAGTAATCATGGGTAATCTGACCCGCGTCTCCGACGGAGCTCACGGGTTACAAAAGTGAAAGTGCATCGAATCCTATACACTAAGGAATTGTCCTCCCCGCCCAATCCCTACTGTGTTGTATCCATGACACAAAACTACTGTAACCGCTAAGTCAAACTAGCATGCAACCTCTATTAGCAGTTATTCCTATCGCATGGCTTATACGTACCGGTGGACAGCCAGTCACGTATGTCCGTGTTCTACATGCGACACACAACTTCGTGGTACAATGTGTCAAGGCCATGAATGCAACACACAAAGGTGGTCTCTTAGATCTAGCTTTAATGTGTAAGAAAAATAATACATAGCAGGAAATATAAATGAACAGTAAGTTCTAACAAGTTATGCCATGTATCACAGTTTATTTTGCATAAAGAAAATAATAAATAATGTATGAAATATGAGCTAAAATAATTAAGCAGCAAATGGCAATGTGTCTTGCCTGGTAGGACGCCTGGTGTGCTGCATTGATCAAGATGGCATGGACTGCGACTTCGGTGCAACAACTATACATGGTGACCTCGGGTGGTGGCACGGACAGTTCCATTGGGTCCAGAAGGGTCAAATTAGTTAGGGTGGACAAGGGGAAGTACGGTATTGGCAAGGAATAGAAATAATGGGCTAAATCACGAGATGGAGAAAAATTGAAGGAGGTCAAATAATATATAAATTTTAGAAAATTATTTATAACCTTGAAAACTGTATTTTATTACCAAATTGTTTGTAAGTAGTAAAAATTGTTTTAGGTCGAAAACTATAGTTTACTCAGTAACAATATTTTATATAAATACTTGAAAATATATTTTATTTAGTCAAAATCATTTTGGATAAAAACTTGAAAAGTATTAAAAATCGTTTTAGGTAAACTCTAATTTTAAAAAAAATATATCGTTTTGAGATAGAAAACTGTATTAGTTAAAAATAAAATTTTGGAAAAAAAAACTAAAATTTTATTTGATACTTGTGAAATATTTATAAAATATTTTAAAATATCTTTTTACTAGTTAATATATATAAAAAGAAATATACAAAAATTAATTTAAGTAAAAACTCATTCATAATCACTTAGGAATATATAATCATATATTTTAGGTTAAAATTAAACTAGATTTGTAAATATTAAATTTTGGTATTGGTAGTCCAATATGAAAATAGTATTAGGCTATCTATAACAGTAATAATACTAAATAATGATAGTGATAATAATAATAATAATCATAAATAAACCTAACTTCAAAGTATCTGTTCTCCTCGGGAGAGGTGAAGCAAAGCAACAAACAAAACAAAAAGCAACAACACCAAAAAGTAATCCTATAAAAGAAGCAGCATTGGCTGTCATCTTCCTTATACAAACAAAATAATAATAACAATAATAATAATAATAATAATAATAATAATAATAATAAAATAATAATACTGATTTAAACTACTATACAAATACACTGCAACAACCACAATAAAAAAATAAATAAATAATAAAATAAGTGAACACAGTACTCAAAAGTCAACAGAGGGGGACGAGAGAGACAGAGAGTCGGGGAAGAGAGAGAGGGATGGGAACGGAGAGAGAAACGAGAGAGAGGAGGGAAAGGAAAAGAGGCGATGGGAGGCGGCGAGCGCGGAGTTCTTGTAGGCGCGGGCGGCGGTGGAGGGTTGCTCGGGAAGGGGAGATGAGGGCGGAAGGAGGCTGACGCAGGGCGGCGCGAGGGAACAGGTGGCGCGAGGGAGCAGGCGGAGGCTCGACATGGAGGGGCGCAGCTCCGGCGGTGTTCCCCGCACGTGGTGAGGCGGAGGAGCCTCTGGCATGGCGGTGGCACGCACGCACACGACGGCTGATGGTCGAGGCCGCGGAAGCACGGTGGTGGTCTGGGTCGAGCACGGATAGGTAAAATTTCTGGAAAATTTTTGATGTGTTTATTTTGGGTGTTTCCTGTAGGTGGTGGTTTTGGGACGGAGGTCGGCTGGTTGGCCGTGGAGAGGCGGTCGGAGGGCTAGTTGGGCGGTGTGGACAGGCGATCGAGTTTTGGCAGCCGGTGGGTGTGAATTGGGTCTGGGTTGGCAAAGGCCGATGATGTCGGGGGAAGTGGATGGGATGGCTGTGGTTGTTTGGTGGAGATGGGGCGACGGCTGGTGACGAGGTGGTGATGATGGGTGATGGTGGTGGCGGTGGCTTGGGTTTGCTGGAACAGAGGAGTCGGTCGGGGATCGGGTCGAGACTGTGGGGTTGCTCGATGGGTGGCCGGGCTAGTAGTGAAGGTGGCGAGGCTATGGCTTCGGTGACCGGAGACTTGCGGCTCGGCGAAGAGGAGATGGAGTTTGGCTGGTTCGACATGGTGGCGACAGTCAAAATTTTTGGTGGACAGGGACAGGGTTAGAATTGGTGTCGGATTGATTGTGTCGGGATTGTCGACACGGAAAAGGATAAAATATATTTGTAATTATGGAATAGACGGGGAGGGGACACGGACACGATGCACGCAATGATGTGGGTGGTAGAGAATTTGTGGATGTGAGAAATTTATGGAGGAGTACCTGCCTATTTATAGGATGTGGGAATTTCCAGTTGGATAAGGATTATGAGTAGTTTAAACCCAAAAATAGATAATTCGCAACTTAATTAAAATCAATCAAATCCAAATCCAAATACAAATCCAATTAAATCTAATTAAATTCTTTTAGTTTAAAATCAAATCAATTTCAAATATAGATATTAATTTACTATTTAAATCAATCCATAAAATTAAATCAAGATTTAAATTGCCACAAAAATTTCAAAATCTGTTTTCAAAAAATACTAAAATAATAAATTCGAAAATATATTATTATTTACAAATAAACTTAATAAAATAATTATGAAATATATATGTATGCAGGAAGAATATTATTTATTATTAATAACTGTTTTTACGAAAGACTTTTGATAAATAGAATAAATAAAATAACGGACTTGGAAATGTTGGTATGATAGCTAAATAATTATTACATATATTATTTTAAAACTATAAAAAAATAGAAAAAATGTTTTTCTAAAAATATATATGCTCGCACATATTCGCACTCGTCGAGCAATTACGAAAATAAAATTTTCGTGCGCGACGTACAATACGACTACGCGACGTAGAATATAAAATTTTAAATCAGTACCAAATTTAAAAAAAAATAGTAGAAATTTAGGAGTTTTACATCCTACCCAACTTAAAAGAATTTCGTCCTCGAAATTAAGAATTAGTAGGGGGTGAGAAGACACAAGGGGGTATTGGTGGGGAACGATCAAGTCATTTGGCGAGACAAGGAGATAATGTTCGACATGCGATTAGCAAGCCATAGCTTAAAAGATAACATATAAAGTTAGTCATGATAACATGCAGAGGAGTAATATGGTATCAAGAGAATAAATGAGAGGCCTAAAAGATATGTTTTGAAAGTAGGTTGAGGGCACGATTTAAGAGATCGATTAGGTTCATGCCTAAATTAAGTGATTTGGAAGGTTCATGATAGCGAATATAGGGCCAAGAAAAGGATGAGTGGTCTAAGATGAAGATATAGCAACATCGAGTGAGAATGGTCATAGTCGATGGGAAGGCTAGAGGAAGTTCTAGTATAACGCCTTCGTCTTTCTAAAATAGATGAAGGCAAAAGCAATAAGGAGTTCAAAAGACGATATTATCGAATACGAGTACGTGATTCAAAGACGATCGAATAATTTCAAAGGAATTATCAAGGCAGTCGTGGAGGAGACTCTAGAGGGCAAGTTGAGCTATGTCTCCATCCACGTAGAACGATAGATAAAAGTGAACTAAAGTGCACTAGGTTGATCAAACCATTATGCACCAATTCTGATTAGACAATATGTTAGTGGAAGCGACCCAAATAACATATGTCTTAAACAAGCTCGATAAAAGAATAAGCTTACAAAAACTAGGCTATATTAGCATCATTAGTCTAGATAGTAAAAATATAGGCACGTGAGATTAAGATTGAAATAAAGAACCAATATGAATAGTCTAAGTGCCATAAAAATCTAAGTCTTGTTTATTCCTATACGACAGTCTACGGTTTATTGTCCATGGTTTGGTTGACCAAATTAGTTAAATCCCTCTAGTCCCTATAGTCTAGATAATCCTATTTGTATTCTCCTTAATGGTCAAGGGTGTGTCAGGGTGTGGGGTATTCTACCCAACTTAAAAAAAATTTAAGCTAAGGGTGTTTGGGATATCTAACTAGTAGGGTCAATCTCTAGCAAGCACGAAGGGAAGATAAGAATAATGATAGAAGGAATCAAGCAAGATGCAATCGATGAGTCGATCGAATATAGTATCGAGGAAAAGGTCAAGTATGTAGATGAGATCCTAGACTTCTAATCCTATTCGCAGGCTTGCTTGGTACGGTAAAGTAACCAAACAATTTATCTTGACCTGCATGGGCCACCACAAAAACATATAACGTCCCAGTCCCAAAATATGTAGGACTAGGAACGTAGACATGCCAGCTGTATTCATACGAAGAACATAGGCCTCGTATGGATACATAAGCTGTAAAATACAGTAGAACCATAACTAATCTCATCCACACAAAAATAAATAAATAAAAGATATCATATAAAGATAATGAATTGTCTTGATACAATATGTTGGGCGGAGACAAATCCACTACCAACAAGTAAAGGAAAAATATATGAGAAAAGAAATGAGTTTTTGGTGAGCGAAGCAAAGACGATCCAAGTGCAATCATCCTCGAAGAAATAGAGATGGTCACGGCTAGAGCTAAGATACCTGCGAAAGACAAGAGCACACACCTGGAGAGATAACCAGGTCCTCAGAGGGACGTAACAAAACACATAATATCATGCCATATAAACTGAATAAATATTGCTCAAATAAATAAGTCAATTGAATTATAACATGGTCCAATACACACCTATTGAACTAGCTTACCATCCCCCCAACCAAATAAGGACAGGAGATGGTAAACTAATTCACGGTGACGTATCTTTCCACGCTATGAATCCAATATGGTATCCGGACCCCAACAAGGTTCAATACCTTCTCATCGAAGTAGTAAGTCACACCTACAACCAAACAAGGACAAGATGTGACGAACTAATTCGTGACAAGTTATTGTTCCAAGCCACGATCAGATACAAGTACCCAAACCAAAAGTACTCGTACCTAACGGATAAAGGTGCCTAATCGTTCTAAGTAAAATGTAGTTAAGAATAATCCTTCCTGCGCATGAGCCCTGGCTAAATAGGATCGGTGTAGTCCCCCATTGGGGCACCAGAGGCCCCATCAGTAAGAGCATAACGTTCCGCAGAACGTCAGTGGCTGTCAGTAATCATGGGTAATCTGACCCGCGTCTCCGGCGGAGCTCACGGGTTACAAAAGGGAAAGTGCATCGAAGACCATACGCTAAGAAATTGTCCTCCCCGTTCAATGCCTACTGTGTTGTATCCACAACACAAAACCACTGTAACCGCTAAGTCAAACTAGCATACAACCTCTATTAGCGGTTATTCCTATCGTACGACTTATACGTACCGGTGGCCAGCCAGTCACGCATGTCCGTGTTCTACATGCGACACACAACTTCGTGGTACAACGTGTCAAGGCCATGAATACAACACACAAAGGTGGTCTCTTAAATCTAGGTTTAATGTGTAAGAAAAATAATACATAGCAGGAAATATAAATGAACAGTAAGTTCTAACAGGTTATGCCATGTATCACAGTTTATTTTGCATAAAGAAAATAATAAATAATGCATGAAATATGAGCTAAAATAATTAAGCAGCAAATGGCAAGGTGTCTTGCCTAGTAGGACGCCTGGTGTGCTGCGATGATCAAGATGGCATGAACTGCGACTTCGGTGCAACAACTATACATGATGACCTCGGGTGGTGGCACGGATAGTTCCATTGGGTCCAGAAGGGTCAAATTAGTTAGGGTGGACAAGGAGAAGTACGATATTGGCAAGGAATAAAAATAATGGGCTAAATCACGAGAAGGAGAAAAATCGAAGGAGGTCAAATAATATATAAATTTTAGAAAATTATTTATAACCTTGAAAAATGTATTTTATTACCAAATTATTTATAAGTAGTAAAAATCGTTTTAGGTCGAAAACTATAGTTTACTCAGTAACAATATTTTATATAAATACTTGAAAATATATTTTATTTAGTCAAAATCATTTTGGATAAAAACTTGAAAAGTATTAAAAATCTTTTTAGGTAAACTCTAATTTAAAAAAAAATATAGTTTTGAGATAGAAAACTATATTAGTTAAAAATAAAATTTTGGAAAAAAACTAAAATTTTACTTGATACTCGTGAAGTATTTATACAATATTTTAAAATATCTTTTTACTAGTTAAGATATATAAAAAGAAATATACAAAAATTAATTTAAGTAAAAACTCATTCATAATCACTTAGGAATATATAATCATATATTTTAGGTTAAAATTAAACTAGATTTGTAAATATTAAATTTTGGTATTGGTAGTCCAATATGAAAATAGTATTAGGCTGTCTATGACAGTAGTAATACTAAATAATGATAGTGATAATAATAATAATAATAATAATAATAATAATCATAAATAAACCTAACTTCAAATTATCTGTTCTCCTCGGAAGAGGTAAAGCAAATCAACAAACAAAAAAAAGCAACAACACCAAAAAGTAATCCTATAAAAGAAGCAACATTGGCTGTCATCTTCCTTATACAAACAAAATAATAATAACAATAATAATAACAACAACAACAACAACAACAACAATAATAATAATAATAATAATAATAATAATAATAATAATAATAATAATAATAATAAAAATAATACTGATTTAAACTACTATAGAAACACACTACAGCAACCACAACAAAAAAAATAAAAAATAAAATAAGTGAACACAGTACTCAAAGGTCAACAGAGGGGGACGGGAGAGACAGAGAGTCGGGGAAGAGAGAGGGGGATGGGAACGGAGAGAGAAACGAGAGAGAGAGAGGGAAAAGGGAAAGAGGAGACGGGAGGCGGCGAGCGTGGAGTTCTTGTAGGCACGGGCGGCGGTGGAGGGTTGCTCGGAAAGGGGAGATGAGGGCGGAGGTAGGCTGACGCAGGGCGGCACGAGGGAGCAGGCGGAGGCTCGACGCGGAGGGGCGCTGCTCCGGCGGTGTTCCCCGCACGTGGTGAGGCGGAGGAGCCTCTGGCGCGACGGTGGCGCGCATGCACACGGCGGCTGATGGTCGAGGCCGCAGAAGCACGGTGGTGGTCTGGGTTGAGCACGGACAGGTAAAATTTCTGGGAAATTTTTGGTGTGTTTATTTTTGGTGTTTGTTGGAGGTGGTGGTTTTGGGACGGAGGTCGGCTGGTTGGCCGTGGAGAGGCGGCAGGAGGGCTAGTCGGACGGTGTGGACAGGCGATCGGGTTTTGGCTGCCGGTGGGTATGAATTGGGTCTGGGTTGGCAAAGGCCGTTGATGTCGGAGGAAGTGGACGGGATGAATGTAGTTGTTTGGTGGAGACGGGGCGACGGGTGGTGACGAGGTGGTGATGATGGGTGATGGTAGTGGCGGTGGCTTGGGTTGGCTGGAACAGAGAAGTCGGCCGGGGATCGGGTTGAGGCTGTGGGGTTGCTCGATGGGTGGCCGGGCTAGTAGTGAAGGTGGCGAGGCGATGGCTTCAGTGACCGGAGACTTGTGGCTCGGCGAAGAGGAGATGGGGTTTGGCTGGTTCGACATGGTGGCGAAAGTCAGAATTTTTGGTGGACTGGGACAGGGTTAGAATTGGTGTCGGGTTGATTGTGTCGGGATTATTGACACGGAGAAGGATAAAATGTATTTGTAATTATGGAATAAGACGGGGAGGGGACACGGACACGATGCACGCAATGATGTAGGTTGTGGAAAATTTGTGGATGTGAGGAATTTATGGAGGAGTACCTGCCTATTTATAGGATGTAGGAATTCCCAGTTGGATAAGGATTAGGAATAGTTTAAACCTAAAAATAGATAATTCGCAACTTAATTTAAAATCAATCAAATCCAAATACAAATCCAAATTAAATTCTTTTAGTTTAAAATCAAATCAATTTCAAATATAGATATTAATTTACTATTTAAATTAATCCATAAAATCAAATCAAGATTTAAATTGCCACAAAAATTTCAAAATCTGTTTTCAAAAAATACTATAATAATAATTTCGAAAATACATTATTATTTACAAATAAACTTAATAAAATAATTATGAAATATATATGTATGCAGGAAGAATATTATTTATTATTAATAATTGTTTTTACGAAAGACTTTTGATAAATAGAATAAATAAAATAACGGACTTGGAAATGTTGGTATGATAGCTAAAATAATTATTACATATATTATTTTGAAACTATAAAAAAATAGAAAAAATGTTTTTCTAAAAATATGTACGCTCGCACATATTCGCACTTGTCGAGCAATTACAAAAATAAAATTTTCGTGTGCGACGTACAATACGACTACGCGACGTACAATACAAAATTTTAAATCAGTACCAAATTTAAAAAAATATAGTAAAAATTTAGGGGTTTTACAAAGTACCAACTAATCCTACATCCTCAATGATAATGAACAAGAAATAAAAGACAATAAATAAAGGAAAGGACGATAAACTGAAATATTGGCAAGGTTCACTTGCCTGTAATCTCCAAATGTACGTACAACGGTCCGACTCTGGTATCCTCGATCACACCATCACGTACTCCTAACAAATAAATAAACTACCAATTAATGATACGTCGATTACATACACACACTATATATACAAACATACTATATATAGCCTTGACTCGACATATTCTAACTAGACTAGTACCATACCATATACATAGCCACATCTAATATACATAGTATCAAGTCACCCTAATAAAATATTATTTTTATAAAATAAAAATATACAATTTTAATTCTGGAATTTATTTAAAAATATTTAAAAAACAATTTTAGACTATAATAATTACATGCAAACAAATTCTAGTTACTATATTAAACTAGTATCCACATTAGCCAACTTGTCGAGTTAAAGCAAATTAATTCTGAAATAAATTAGAAAAATAAGGAAAAACATGATTTATGACGAATGACACATGGTAAATATTTTAGAAAAATACTCTAAAGTTTCGAGTTCAATAACAACAATAAATCTACTGAAATTCTATGTTCGGCAACTTGTACGATGGAAATGAATTTACAAAAATATGAAATACTCAACGAGATTACAAACGAGCATTTTAGGATGATAGAACAAGACGCTAGGATCGTTACCAATACTTTTCTTGAGGAAAGGCTCCTCAAGTTCCCGGAATCAATCACGTACCAAAATTAGTTCAGCCTGGACCAACCTTCGTGCAACGCGCGCCACGGACAAACGGAGTGAATTCAGGTGCCGTGCTTCTTGGTAATGGAAGAGGACCTGTAGGGGTACGCTTAGAATTGGTTTTGTATCAAACGGATCGATAAAATATAGGAAAATATGCTCACGAATTGATTAACCTGCTGTGAAGTCTAGAATTGGTTCGGCCGACATCGTGTGACTTCGTGGTCTTGTGCCGACCAAACTAGGGGTTGTGGCTCCTCAGGAAGGTGCTGGGATGGAGGAGGAAGGTCTTAGGGTCGAGATAAAGGTTGTGGAAGGGTTGGAAGAGGTCCGGGTGATTGGCTTTTGGTCGAGGGAAGGAAAGAGTGCCACTACACTAAAAGAGCAATTTTTAAACATTTGACACTTTTGGCTTTGGAACGGTACGTAGGTGTTCCTAGAAGCTGAAACACTTATTAAGCATTCCAAATTTATAAAATGTTCCAATTTTTTTTAAAAAGCTAAATAATTATTTTATATTTTGAAACGATTATAAAATATTTTTATTAGTGATTGAACACACGTGATAATCATGTGTCTGAGCACAGAAGCGTTCCCTGTGCATCATATATATTTTTATTTGCTGGGATCCCTCCACTAGGTTCGTCTTTCTCATTCCAGTCTCATCCTCCCCATTTTTCTCTCGCTCTCCTTCGACAGCCTGTGTTGTAATTTTTCCTTTCCGGTGTGGTTCTACCCACAAGCGTCGCTTTCATCCCCTCTCCCCCTACCACAGATTCCAAGCCAATACACCACCTCTTCATCGTTAGCCTTTAACCTAGGTTAGTCTCTCTCGCCTTCACCCTACTCCACTGTCCATCACCCCCATGCCCTCTCCCACCCTCATAATATGGAACCAGTTTCTTACATACTGATTAGGGTTGTTTGTATAGGTTAGGGTTTGCTTGAAGAGGTTGAGGCTTGGACTCGAGCAATAAATAAGGTACCTTAATCTCTACCATCTTGGTATTTATTTTTTGTTTAGAACTTTTTTAGGGTTTATATTATATGCACAAATTTAACTGTTTGAGAGAAAATTAAGTTCAATTTGATTTGGGGATACGTAGATTTCGGTGATGTGAACTTTTAGAAGTATCTCGAAAAATAGTTTAGGAGCATTGATGCCGATTGTTGTTGCTTAAGCACATATTTTGGATTATTTATTAGTATAGAGGAAACTAAACACTTTGGTCACTCTTGTGGCCTTTGTAGACTGCTTTAATGCAAGCATGACAATATGGCCATTAGGAGGTAGCTTAGTTCCTTATTGCAAAGAATTAAATGAGATTTTAGTTTACAAACTAAAAATAGATAGATGTTATGTATCTTTCATCAAGAACACAATTTATAATCAGCTAAATTGTAAGACTGGCAACATTTGAGGATGGACAAGTTAAGGAACATCTGCAACATGTTAGACAAGTAAAGGGAAAAAACTGGTTACCAAAAGGTTGCAAAAGTTGTTGAGGAACAACTGCAACAGGATTACTCCAAAATTGCCAAGTCAGTACATACCTGCCAGAATATCCCAACAAATCTAGTCGAACTGACAACATATAAGGACGAAAAGCATGTAAAGTTATCAAGAGGCACCTTAAAAACAAGGAGAGGTCTCGCATACATATTGTAGTGTCCTGATCCCGTTGCAGAGCACGGATGGGGTTAGCGGCCGAATGGCCGAGTCGGATGAGATTGGGTAAACTTTACTTGGAAAAACTTTACCATGATCGCAGGATAATGAATTGAGATTCTTTCCTCATTATGGATTATACTTTTTTGAAATGATGCACATAATGCAGTGGCACGCATCTTGGAGAAAGAATTATATATAAGAGTCACTTGCCCCGAGACTGTAGCCCTGCTGGTTTTAGATGTCGCTTTCATTGTTGGTTTTTGTATGCATTTTCGTAAATGTTTTCGATGAATATTTTTTTGGATGTACTTTTACTGTCTGCACATTCATATTGATTCACTGAGAGAAAAAAAGAAGTATGCTGATTAGATGTTGGTGCCAATACAGGTGCTAACGAAGTGAATCGAGCTTGATGTTGCGTAGAAGACCTCTTTCTCTCGGCAATTCACCAACAAATGAGTGGCTTTGATCCTTCGACGATCCTTGATCATCATGCGTAACAAAGGATGACTTGTTATTATGTTTGGTGCTTAATAAAAGATGCTTAGTAAGAACCCAAAAAGATAATAAAAGATAAATTATCACATGGCTAGAATTATGTTACAAATCAAATGATGCCTTGTATGCCGCGATTTTAAATATTGAACAGGTGATGCAAAGACCCAAGTATTGGGCGGTGAGTATATTGGACTTCGGTTCAAAAGAATGGTAACACAAAATGAATAGTCCCTAGGTTGGATAAATGAGTATGCGAGCCTACGGCTCAAGGCAAGTTAGAAGGACGAAATGAGAACTATGGCTTATGTATGGAAGATGCTATTATCATGCATGTTATGTCTCTTATTAGTTAAGTTGCATTACGTGCATGGTCATGGATAACTTGTTCATAAGGTAGTTCCTCGAACGGTACTCCGAGGCCACGAACCCGGTTCATCCAAGGGGGAACATGGATTGGTGCCGACGTACTGGCATTGGTATACGAGACCTTCAGTAGGGCTAGCTACCCGCACAATAAGGGCACCGTTATACCAGTAATATAGTCCAAGATGGCAGGTCGCCAGTAACCTTCATATAGACAGGTGTCATAGCTAACAATATCTTATACATGCCGAGTAAGTGTTATTCATAAATGTACAGGAAAGGATATCAATCGTGGGTAAGATTCATGAAATTGGTGAACAATATGAACTGCTTATACTTCTCTCATCAATATGTGCTGTTTATGTTGAATTGTTAATGGACCCTAAGGTAAGATAGAAAGAGCACAAATCAATAGTGTACTTCACATAATTTACTACATTAATTTATGGTGAGATTGGTTATGGTCGTTCACAGTACATATGTGGCAATGTACTGACCCTCGTTTCCACAGGTGCCAAAAACCTAGTGGATAATCGTAGACGCTGAAGGCTTGATGTCCGACTCTTTAGAAGCTTCACACTCTCTTGGTGTTTCTACTTGAAGAAGAAGGCATTTTGCTGAAGGTGGTTATTGTCGCATTTTTAATAAAGGGATATGATGTATGGAACAAGCTGTATCTTATTTCAATATTTCTATAAGTTGTAAGCCAAGTTTGGTATTTTATCTCGGCTATTTGAGAGCCTTATGTTTTTTATGCAAAGTTATCAATAAAGAGCTTATTTCAGATCATATATGTGTTATTCAACTTCTCTGTGAACTTGCTGCAAACTCTATTCAAAATCTCTTTTATAAAGTGTACACGAGCATGTCTTATACAAGTACAACTCCAAACTTGTACGATATCACACCTTAGAGAGGACGAACGATTCGGCGTGAACCAAAGCGAGGACAAACGATTCGAATCGGGGCATGACAGTTTGGTATCAGAGCACGGCTTTACTTCCTTGGGAATTTCTTGTTTCATGATTTTGAGAATGACATAAGCTTATTGATTTTTGAAAACTTTGGTTTCAATATCCCGAAATGAGAAGTTCCATACAATAAGTCCATAAATATTTTATAACACTTACAAAAATTTTATGTGTTACAGAGATGACGAAAGCGGGCACCACAAACTATACGAGTAGCTTAAGGGCGGTAGCCTCAACCAACGCGATGGAAAGGATGTTGGCTATGATGAAAAGCCAGCAGAGGCAAAATTGGAAGCAATTTGAAGTGCAACAAAAGCAGTTAGATAACCTGCAATAGTTGGTCTAATCGGTGGTGAACAATAGGGCTCAAGGTACTCCTGTCTCGAGAGAGAGAGAGATCAAGATTGTGGAGGCAGAAGAACCCCAGGCGGCTAAGAAAATAAGTGCCGTGAATGACATTACTAAGTTCAAAAAAATCTGCAATATTCCATTCAAGGGGACGGAAGCAGCCACCATTGCTATGGATTGGCTAGTTGAGGTAGAGGATCATCTTGAACCTTGGGTATTACTGGATCTAAGAGGGTATTGTACGCGAAACTACTGCTGGTTTCTAATGCACACTACTGGTAGCAAGGTCAGAAAAGGATTCTTGCGAGGGTGAATAGAACGACTAAAATTACTTGGCAAATGTTCCGAGAGGCTTTTCTGGCTCAGTATTTCTCTTCGACTGAGCAGCGATCAAAAGAATTAGAGTTCCAAAAGCTGGAACAGGGGAACATAACCGTGAAACAGTATGAGGCAGAATTCTTCAGGCTGTCTCAGTATGCAATTACCAAGTTTACTGATGAGGCGTCCAAGGTTCGTCGGTTTGAACAAGATCTGAGGCCTGCTTTGAAAGCTCAAGTTGTTGTTCAGAAGTATAAGACTTTTCAGGAGTCTTATAAACATGCCAAGGAGTTAGACCCATACTTTTCTCCTACGACGCCAGTACAAGGATCGGTACAAAATATTCATAATAAAAGACCGACCAATAGGGGTAGATATCAGGCACTGAAGCGTCAGAACCATGGTGGCCATCAACGACACAACCAGGGTGGACTATTCTACAACAAGTGCCACAACAGAGGGTACTTTTGCTAATGAATGCCATGTCTAGAGGGAGGATGCTTTAAGTGTGGTCAATTCGGCCATATGTCTCGAGACTGTCTAAGAGGGAGAACCCATTCTAACCCTCCGAGGCAGCAACAATACCAACAAAATCGTGGACATGCACCACGACCGCCTCAGCCGACACAGAATTAGAGGCCCGATGCCCAGGGCCGAGTCTTTGTATTGACCCAAGAGGAGGCTCTTGCATCAGATACTGTCATGACAAGTATACTGTTATTTAATGGCAGTCATGTACGTACTTTATTTGATTTTGGTGCCACACATAGTTTTATATCTACAGATTATGCTAGGGAAAAAAATTGGAAATGTCAATGCTAAATGTAAATCTTAGTGTTAATACTCTATCAGGATTGGAGATGCCTACTAACATGATATGTAGGGATGGATACAAATGTATCGGAGACATGAAACTATCGTTGGATGTAATTGTGCTAGATATCAAGGAATATGATATCATTCTGGTAATGGATTGGTTAAGTACATGTTGTGCAATGATCGACTGTACAGAGAAGCGAGTTGTGTTTCATCTACCTGAGGAAACATAATTCTCTTACTCGGTCGGTTCGTCGACAAAGGCATCAATGGTGGTTTCGACTACTACGGCCCGACGAATGATACGATCTGGTTGTGAAGGTTACCTTGCTTATGTTCGAGACACACACAAGAATGGTGCAGACTCAGTTAACACTGAAGTCATGGCAGAATTTCTTGATGTGTTTCCCGACG
>JANAVB010025645.1:0-17500 GCA_029216955.1 Iris pallida | reverse complement strand
TTCATGTTTTACTTTTCTCCCTTTCCATGCATGTTATTTACTGTTATATTTGGCATGTTTATATGTATCTTACTAGTCCCCTGAGGACCTGGTGATCTCTCCACATATTAGATAAAATTATCAAGGTTTAGTGCATTGATGGATGATAGTTGCTTCACCAAGACTTCAGGTATATTTAGTTGTTGCTCTTATCATTCTTCTTTATTTTTATTTTTTCCTATATTTGACTCTTGCTGGTATTATAGCTTAGTCTTTTGCAAGCTTCATTTTTTTCTAGCTTGTTCATGATAAATGTGTTATTAGGGATCCACTCTAATACATTCATCTATTCTAGAATCAGTATACGGTTTGATCAGTCTTTGTGCGCTTGATTCGTTATTGTTATCGTTATTTAGTGGATTGAGATATAGTTGATTTAGAACCATAAGACAGCTTATAGGTACTCGAGCTGGGCTGGAGTCCTCTCGATACATAGCTTGCATTTATATGATCTTCTAGTCCTACGTATTTTGAGACTGGAGAGTTACATTTGTTACACCCGAAAAGTACAAAAGTGTATAAAGATTTGCTTACAACCTTTTGGTGGCACGGAATGAAAATAGATGTGGCACTCTTTGGCTTACGATGTTTGGCTTGTCAACGAGTCAAGATGGAGCATCAGAGGCCTGGTGGAGAGATGCAGAACCTCGCCATACCAAAATAGAAATGGGATCATTTAACAATGGATTTTATAGTTGGCTTGCCAAAGATGCGACGGGGGAATGATGTGATTTGGGTCATCGTTGATCGATTAACCAAGTCGACACATTTTATCGCAATTAAAATTTCTTGGAGCGTTGATCAGTTAGCCCAGCTATACTTGGATGAAATTGTTCGATTACATGGAGTGCTAGCATCGATAGTGTCAAATTAGGGCAGAAGATTCGTATCACGGTTTTAGTGCAGCTTACACTCGGCTATGGAAACACAATTAAAATTCAGTTATGTATACCATCCATAAACTGATGGCTAGTGTGAGAGGGTAAACTAGATTCTTGAGGATATGTTACGGCTTTATGTAATAGATCTGAAAATAAGTTAGGACACTCACTTGCCGCTAGAAGAATTTGCCAATAATTAGATTTACCAGTCGAGTATACAGATGGCTTCGTATGAAGCATTATACAGGCGAAAATGTCGATCTCTGATTTGTTGGGATAAAGTCGGTTACCTAAACATATACATACCACATCCTATATGCCAATGCCAATGCCAACCTAGATATTTTACCTACATCCATCACATGTATAGGAATACCCCTATACCCATTACCTACCATTATCCATACACCAATACTCTTGCTTTAACCCTTTACCTATTCCATATCCTAACACACCTAGTCACTAGGATACAACACACACACAATAAGCCATGATACATGCCTGCACACACATGCTAGGCAAGCTAGCTGATGCACTCACCCGGTGGCTGCCCCTGTTGCCTAGGCTACTGCCTGTTTTATGCATATCAGTGCATTACTGCTACTGTTATTGCTATTGATGCTATTTCTGTTGTTCTTATCCTATTTGCTGCTTTCTACCTGTAGATTTTGCAAATACTACAGTTGCTTGCTGCACTAGCATTCCTGCACATGTCTATTGCATACACTCTCCTCTGGCACACCTTGGCTCACCATACACTCTATACAACTACATATTTATACATAATCTTGTGTGTAGTGCATCAAGCACCACACACACTGTTGCTGCTACTACATCCCTTTTTAAACTAATACCCAAGCCCATCTTTAATGCTCTGATACAACTAATACTAGCCTCGAACAATATCTCTGTTACATCTACTGCTAACAGCTGCTACTTTATCTCCTAATTCTTGATACCCAAACCTAAATTCTGATACACTACCCGAGCTTTCCTCCATCTCTGCTACCCCATTCCTTCACTTCTTTGCTACCTTACCCGAGCCACCTCTTGATACTGCTACAACTGTTGTTACATTTTTCCAATTCTCTAATATATTAGTGTTATCTCCTATAATCTGCTACATCTTCCCGGGCCATCCTACTAGCCGGCCCTACTACTGTTACCCTACTGCTACAACAACAACAACTGATATTTACCCTTTTTACTGCTCTATTACACCCTTTCCCCCAACTCTGATACTCCATTCCCCTTGATGCACATCAAGTACAGCAGCTGCTGCTTCCTGCACAGCAAGCAACAGCTTGCTGCTGTTGTTGCTATCTTTCCTATTTTGTTGTCCTACCCCTCCCCTCTTACAACCGCTAACCAAGGCCACTACCCCTACCATCCACTGTTGTCTGCATCAAGTAGGCAAGATGCTGCTGCTCTTCAATACCAAATAGTGAACCCCCCTCCTTTCCATTTTCTACTACTACTACTACTACTACTACTACTACTACTACTACTACTACACACACACACACACACATATCCAATAGCATGGTTAGAACCATATTCCCCATGATACGCCCTATGAGATTATGCACCCAATTATGAATATTCATGCCTAATGCTATGACACACATACCCAAATCTCCAAACTAACCATGCATATCATGGCATACCATGACACGACCTCTTAGTATCCAATTGTGGACACAATGACACAACGATAAGCCAAAATGACACCAAATTCCTTTTGGGAACACGTATCGAACACTTGGGGTCACAAATTCGTAACTCTACCAAGAGGACTAGAAAAGCCTATGTATCTAATGGAAATGACACCCCTAGCACATAGTTCTTCTCCAATAGGGTTGGGCATTCCTATGGGTGGGTTCCTATGGGTCCAAATGGTGTTCCTAACCATGAAATTGGTAGAAAATAGAAAATTACCTAACTTGTGTGTCCCTCCTTTGGAGAACTCTGAATCAGGCTTAAAAAGACTTGAATTGGACACACCCCTCTTTGTTTCGACTCCTCTTCAAGCTTCCTCTTATGCCCCAAGCTCCTAGCTCTCTATTGGAATAAAAGTGATAAGAGGGATGAGATTTGGAATGGTGGGTTAGGGTTTGCTTCTAATTTGGAATAAATTATTAGGAAGGCAAAATGAGGCCATTAATGAATGTAGAGGTTTATATAGACTCCTATTAGGGTTAGGGTTAACAGGCAATACGACTTAAAAGCCCCTCTCTATGTCATGATGAATGGAATCTCTACAACCAATAGAGAATATTTTATTCATTCAACTAAGGAAATGACTAATTAACTAGTCTAATCATGACTACTCTAATTAATTGAACCACTAGGTCAAGTCAAGTCTAGTTGGGTCACATAACCCCATGTCAAATAAATAGGTTAGTTCACCAATCAATAATATATATAGTTATAATAATTATTCAAAAAAAATTAATAATGTGAAAATGATAAAAAATACCCCTCTCCAGAAAAGTGGTAGTTACAATCCTACCCCCCTTAGATAATTTTTGTCTTCAAAATTTAAGGATGGTAGTACACTTCTAGGTCAAGCCCCCATTCCAAGCTAAATCATACAAGCACACAAATTAAAGAGATCACTAGCTATTGTCATATGCATGGTTATGGTCTATGATTGTCATGATATTGCAGTCTCTATCAAGGTTACTGCTAGTTACACTATAGCACAACATTACTAATATGACAATAAGACACTACAACATCATACATATTAATGGATGGAAGGGAGGAAAAGAAGCTCAAAACCTACTAACCAAACTCCTGTAGCATCGGTCCCTCGACCGTTATAGCAAGAGCCCAACCCTATTAGGGTGTCTCCCTATACTGGTGCGGGGCAATTTGCGATGCCATAGGTAGCCTAGCTAGATTTTTTTACCTAACTCTGATACTCACTCTAGTTATTCATTAACATTAATCTAGCTAAAATACTTGATATCCAGGGGTTACCTTGTCTCATACTACTGATATACTATGGTTCTATGCCATGGACACACTTATCTCACTGGCATGTACCACTACAGATGCTATACTAAAACTTCTAAGTTACTATATATAGGATACATACCCGAATTGTTGATATTTTTCATCACATGGCACTAACTCATGACCCACAACTATATAAATCTGTCCTCTAATCATGATATGATAATGACTCCTAGAGTTAATACTTTGTATTTCTACTCTTCTACATGAATTTCTCTTGCAATTGACATTCATAGATAAGGGTTACAGATCTAGTTATCAGCTCTATCTAATATTAATACTAGGACACATCGTATATATAAAGGCTATATTCTAATCATGCATCATCAACTCATCGCAAGGAAACATACCAGAATCTGGGTTAGCTATGTCACGATCCGCACCCCCTATAAGGGCACGTGTACGTGACAACGCCCAGCCCTCACCATAAAAATAGCGTGGAAAGCTGTAGGTTTTCTACTCTAATAACAGTTTATATATATATATATATCAAAAACCTGTCGAGAATATGGTCAACTCCGAACGAAGGACAAGCAATAAATATATATGAGTGCTCAATCACAGGTCTAAGATGATAAAGTAAAGGCTGAATGATAAAGACAACAAGACGATAAAATATAACCTGTCAAGTCCAACACAAAGAATGTACAAGTCCAAGTCCAAGTCTCTAATACAATCCAAAATAATAACAGTCTCAAAGTAGCTGGAGACAAGGTCCAGTACAAAAGACCTACTCTAACTAAGCAATAGGTAAAGTCTCGTCAGACGGAGCTAAGCCCTGCTGGACCAAGGTCTCCAAGTCTAAGCCCACTACGTCGTCCGGACCGTAGTAGGTACTGTAATCCCTCTCATCAACATCTGTAATATTTTGTCAACATATCCAGTCAGGATGGAATGAGTACAATCTACTAACAACAGTTCACAAGATATGACAAAAGCTATAAGACTGTAAACAGAGAGCATATACAAGAAAATCATGGAATGTACATGTGAGTATCATGGCAAGGTAAGCTGTAAATCTAGAGCTAGAACAAGGCAAGTAAACTGATCATAGCATGTACAAGAATAAAGAATCATCTAACTAAGTGTGTGAGTACTAGCTACAACATGTGGCCGGATTGGGTCTGCACAAGGTTATGATCTAGCCAATCATACGTGTGGTGTAGGATTGGCATTCACAAGGTTCACAATATATACAAGGCGGGTATTGACCACACATCTACACTAGTACTCCCCGTCCCCGACTCGTAGAGTGGATCTAAGCAAGACACGTTACGACATGGGATTCAACGAGAAGGGAGCAAGTCTCCTCGAGAATCGGTGTCCATTCTACTCTTCTTCTTAATCTTCTTCTTATTCCTACTCTTCTTCTTTACTATCTACCTATATATATATATATATTTTTTTTTTCTACCTATATATATATATATATATACATATATATATATATATATATATATATATATATATATATATATATATATATGGGGGGGGGTATTTAAGGGGCTTAAAGGCTAAGAGG
This sequence comes from Iris pallida, assembly GCA_029216955.1. Classification (NCBI taxonomy): domain Eukaryota; kingdom Viridiplantae; phylum Streptophyta; class Magnoliopsida; order Asparagales; family Iridaceae; genus Iris; species Iris pallida. The sequence continues at coordinate 12,037 of JANAVB010025645.1, read as the reverse complement.
GGGGGGGGGGAGAGCTTTGTGCTACTGCTGCTGCCCCTATCTACTGCTATTGCTGCTGCTGCTTTGCCTGCTATTGCTGCTGCTGCAGCTGCTCCTAGCTGCTACTGCTGCAGCTGCTCCTAGCTGCTACTGCTGCAGCTGCTACTGCTAATGCTGCTGCTGCAGTTGCTCTTCTTCTTCTTCTTCTTCTTCTAATTCCCTTCTACTCCTCCCTTCCTATCTCTCTCTCTCTCTCTCTCTCTCTCTCTCTATATATATATATATATCTAGATATCTATCTATATATATATATATATATCTAATATATATCTATCTATCCCACTATATATATATATATATATATATATATATATATATATATATATATATATAAACACACACACATCTATATGTAAATACACACACACATACACATTTATATATGGACACACATACACACACTCTCACACAAACACCACCACCACTCTCTCACACAAACAACACTCTCACATACCACCACTCTCACACAAACACACACTCTCACACCACTACCACTCTCTCACACAAACACCACCACCACTCTCTCACACAAACACCACTCTCACCACCATCACCACCCTCATTCCTCTACACACACACACACAAATTCATATAATTATATATATATATATATATATATATATATATATATATATATATATATACATATATATACATATATACATAAAAAAAATATATATATACATACCACTTTAATTAAGAAAACCCCCAATTAATCTCTAACCTAGATTTCTAGGAAAACCTATAAAATCTATGGGCAAAGTGTGAAGAATTATCTCCTCTACATTTATTGTGAAAGCAAAAGTGCTAAAGAGAAATAAATAGGGAATTCATGGCATACCTAGATTTGGTTTCTTGAAGAAGGAGGAGAAGCTTTTGAAAAAAAAAATTTAGAAATGAAGAGAGAGAGAGAGAGAGAGAGAGAGAGAGAGAGAGAGATTGCTTTGTGAAGAAGCAAAGGGGAGGGGGGCTCTTCTTGTGGCCGGCCATGGGGGGTTTATTGGGTTTGGGTGGTGATCCAATAAGCCCCCAAACCCAATAGACTTGGTTTGGTTTGAAATGAATTCGGTTTGGTTCGGTTTGTTTCGGTTTAACTCTAATTAACCAATTAAGCCTCTAAATTGACTAATTAAGCCATGAAAGTAGGGTTTATGGTTTCTAGCCTAATCAGGATGGTATGTGGGCCAAGCCCAGCTAGTATGTGGGTCCCACTAGTGTCCAGGCTACCCGGGTCTCCAACTTAAGTCCAAATTGGATAAAATTCAAACTAAATCAAATAAATCCCTAAAAATCATATAAAATCAAATAAAATTCCTAAAAATTATAAAACTTGGAAAATAATGAAAATACCCCTAATTCGAAAACTGGGGGTGACAAGCTACTTACCTCTAACCGGGTCTAGTAGCTGGAACTCCCTTCTTGAGCTGGGACTTCAGCTGGAGGAGGCACACTAGAATAGTCTCGCATCTGGTGTGCAACCGACCCACAAAATAGGCACAACCCCTTCCTCTTCCTACAGTTAGTCCATACATGCCCTAACTTTCTACAGTATGCACAGGTAGGCACCCGCTCAACTGGCCTCTGCTGAACAGGAATCCAAACTGGAATATATGGCATAAGATGAAGGTTTGGGCACTTCTGAGGCCCAGGGTGGATGCTGCTCATTTCCTTCTTGAGACTAGGCTCTCCTTCTCGAGAACGCACTAGGTTCCACAACTGATGGATCCTCTGACTCTGCTCCTTAGGATCTCAGTCTGAACTGTCTAAATCTCTACCACGTCCCGAAAGAGCCCAAATATCTGAGTCCCATCGGTGGGCAAGCCTCCTAAGGACATGGTATGGGGTACCACTCCAGGAGGCAGATGAGGAGGCGAAGGAAGACTCTTAGTCTAAGATGAAGCTGTAGCTACCTCCTGAACTGTAGGAGGTAGAGTAGGACTCTCTGTAAGATTGCTACTATCGCCTTAACAATAGGGGTGCAACTACCTCCTGGGCAGCAGGAAGGATCACTACCTCCTGAACAATAGGAGGTGGAAGTATGACCTTAGTCATCTTCGAAACTGCAGCTGCTCTCAAAGACGGGCTCTAGTCACAAGTGCCATACTGGTAGATAGATGGAAACAAGAAATCATCAAGGGGTACAAGACAAATTATCATTCAATATAATTATGAAAGATGGTAATTATTAGAATAAAGCAGAAGTACTAACTATAATTGGTTACTACTTCTAATACCAAAGATACACTATAATCCCAGGACATGAGCACACTTACTTACTGGCACACACTACTCTAGGTAATACACTAATACCTACCATAAGATATGATTGCTAGGATACTATTTATGGTCTTACATACTGATTCTTAATACTCATATACCCAACCAGGAACCACTCTTAGACTCACAAACTACACTCCCAACAATCAACACTGACACTCAACTAGACACCAACTATTCTGCAAGTTACCAAACTACTATACTATCCAAAGGACCTTAGGAACTGATGAGGGTAAAACTCTATAAGGAACTGTACTAGAGGAATTAAAGATATCCCTATCCTGAGCTATTAGGGGTGATGGAAGAGAACTCAATGATAACAAGGTTGAATAATAGAGACAATATACTAAAAATTAATTTAAAATACAATCTGATAATCATACACGTCTATCCATAATCATGTTATCCAGAATTCTTGCCACCCCAGTAAGTTTAGCTGCGATAAATTATAGAGTCCATAACTAAGGTATATACTACTATAATTATGTTATCTAGAATTCTCACACTCCAACCGGTATAGCTGCGAGAAACTCTAAATTCATAACTAAAATAAGTTTACCCCAATCAGGCTCTATGTCTTCGTGACGCCAGCTAGTATGGCTACGATAAACTCTAGACTCCATAACTAAAGCAGACATTTACCTTTCATACGGTCTTCATCAAGCCTGTCATCAGAATATACCTTAATTTAGTCCATGAAATTCATCTCGATACAAAATCAAAGTCAATAACGAACACGAAGAATCAATTTCAACAACGAACACCAAGAATCAATTTTAACAACGAACAAGGAAGGGTAGACAGAAACAAGTGGAAACAGATTTTGAGATAGGGTTTATAGTGAGACTCTCAAGGGTCATCCCAAAATCTCTTAAAGAATCTCTATTATGATTGAGTATTCTCTTATCCTAATATCCTATTTCCTATATCCTATCACAAGCTTACAGTAGTATAGCTAAGCTGTTGCACTACCACAGCATCATTCTAATTACGAAGCTGGTCCTACATGGGCCAATATAAAAACGTGTCATGACCCGCACCTGGTGTAGGGACAAGAGTATACGGGTACGTCCAGCCTACGTCGCAGCATCGACGGTAGAATACTGTCTAGGTTAACACTGCTATCTAACATGTCTAATGAATATATAAGTTACAACCTGTCAATAAGAATCACATCTCCAAAGGAGGACAATATTATATCTAAACTCATAGTCAATCACAATAACTAAAGGAAGATAATGGCAAGAAATGACATAAAGATATGAAATGATAAACAGAAAAAGTCTAGTAGCATATCTCAAATCCACAACATAATCTAAAAGTCTAATATCTCAGTAAGTACATGTCTCAAATAAATGTAACATCCCAAGTCTCATAACTGGAGACAAATCTAGTACTATTAACTACTGGATACACTACTAAAATCTGCTCAATTGGCGATATAAATTTAGCGACGTTCGATTAACATCGCTAAATTATGTTCATTAGTGACGTTTGATGGAAACGTCGCTAATAGTCGCTACTAGCGACGAAATAAGCAACGTAACAACAACGTATATTAATTACATGAGCTAGTCGTCGCAAAACGTCGCTCTGACGTCGCTAATAGCGACTAATTTAGTGACGGTAGTATTAGCGTCGCTAAATTCTAATTATATTCCCTCCAATGATTTATTTCTCTCATTTTACTCTTCCACTCTCTCTCCTTTCCCCCTCCGGCGCTCTCACTCTCTCCGGTGCTCTCACTCTCTTCGGTGACTCTCACTCTATCTGGCGACTCTCCTCCATCTCTGGTACGTGACTCTCTCCCCCGCTCTCTCTCTCTCCTCTCTCTATTTTTAGCTGTTTTGGTTGTTGGTGGTTGGGAGGGTACGGGTGGCTCGGAGGGAGGGACATGGGTGATGCGGGTGGTTGGAGGGTAAGTGGGGGGTGGCTGGGGGGTAGGATAGGGGGGACGAGGGCGACTGGGGGAGGGGAGCTAGGGTTCGGGTTCGGGTTAGGGGTGGGTATGTGTAGGAGGGAGAAGGGTAACGGGGGGGTAGGGGCGGTTGGGGGAGGGGAGCAGTGGGGGTGGGGGCGGCTGGGGGAGGGAAGTAGGGGGTGGGGACGGCTGGGAGAGGGTAATAGGGGTGGGGACGACTGGGGGAGATGAGCAGGGGGGTGTGGGCGGCTGGGGGAGGGGAGCAGGGGGGGTGGGGGCGGCTGGGGGAAGAGAGCAGGAGGGTGGGGGCGGCTGGGGGAGGGGGTATATGTGGGTGGGGGAGGAAGGGGAGCGGAATGGTGGGGGAGGGGAGCAGGAGGGAGGGGAGGGTTAGGGTTCGGGTTAGGGTTAGGGGTGGTGTAGGAGGAAGGGGGGGCTTGGTCAGTGGCACCGACAGTGCCGAAAAATCTGATAATTTAGTAATAATTATTTGTTTTCCGACACCGAAAAATGTGATACTCCGATTCGAACGCACCGATAGTGCCGATATTTGTAACAAGTAGTTTTGTTGGTTGGTTAATTGGTAACATGGTGATCGGGACATACTGTCCCTGTAGCCATTCGACTGGCGAGGCAAAAAACTATGGTACGACATGGTGATCAGAACATAGTCCCTGCAGCCATTCGACTGGCGAGGCAAAAACTATGTAGCCGTAGATAAAGTTAACTGTCCTCCGACCCTCATCCCTCAGCAATGATGATATGACGGCCTATCACTATATCTTATATAGTAGTAGATGATGTCTTAGTATTACATTATGTGAGTTCATCTTGATTCTGTTACATTCTTTAGATACTAGATACGATAAGAACATATACTACACCATATGTACAGAACATAGATGATTCACACTAATGTATACTAGAATGAATTTTGGGTTGTGTTCTGAGCCATCCGTTCTCACACTTGGCAAAAAATGGAATTTTTTATATTTTATCTGCTTTCGAAAATGTACTCAAACGAGATGATGGTTCCTTTAGTTAGCTTGCTTATGTTACAATTATATTATTTGTGAATATCGAACTTACCAGATGGCACCCATGACCCGAGGAGCGACACGTCATTTGAGAGAAACAGTGAATGCTGAGGTGGCCCCTCCTACTGTTAAGGAGGAAGTGGCACCGGTAGCTAGTGAGACCGGGAGTTCTATTCATCCAGCACTGGTAGCTAGTGAGACCGGGAGTTTTATTCATCCAGCACTTACAATGGACTATATCTCTTCTGTCGTCGTCGATCCCACTTATTTGAGGTGGTTGCGTGATTGTATCACTGAGCGTTTGCATGTGCTGCATGGTTCTCATTAGCTATTAGTACTTATTTGTATTGGACTATTTGTATTGGGTTATTTTTGTATTAGACTATTTGTATTGGACTACATATATGAATTAGTACTGTGTCAATCTTTGGATTGTATTGGACTACGACATGGTGATCAGGACATAGTTCCTGCAGCCATTCGACTGGTGAGGCAGAAACAATGTAGCCGTAGATAAAGTTGACTGTCCTTCGACCCTCATCCTTCGGCAAAGATGATATGACAACCTATCACTATATCTTATATAGTAGTAGATGATGTCTTAGTATTACATTATGTGAGTTCATCTTGATTCTGTTACATTCTTCAGATACTAGATACGATAAGAACATATACTACACCAAATGTACAGAACATAGATGATTCACACTAATATATGCTAGAATAAATTTTGGGTTGTATTCTGAGCCATTCGTCCCCATACTTGGCAATTAAGCATGTAAAATATATTGTTGAAGAACATAAAACTTGTGGTCGTTACTGCAGAAAGTGCAGACTGACATGAACTGACGCACGAAAGGGAGGAGATCAAAGCTGTAACAAGTAAAGTTGTGTTTTGGATGTTCTACTCTTTTAAGCTCTTTGTTTACAAAGCAAGATATAATGAATACAAAACAAGTATCGAGTTTATAACTCTTGTAAGCTCTATACTTGAGTTACAAACTCGATACTTATTCTGTATTCTTTAATTATAGCTTGCTTTGTGAACAAAGAGTTTACAAGAGTTTTTTTTTCCAAAGCACAACTTTTCTTGTTCTAGCTTAGAGCTCCTCATTTTCGTGCGTCAGTTCATGTCGGTCTTCACTTTCTGCAGTAACTTCCTCCAATTAACCTCCCTCCTTTGGCAATGATGATACGACAACCTATCTTGATTCTGTTATTATAGTAGATAATGTCTTAGTATTACATTATGTGGGTTCATCTTGATTCTGTTATATCCTTCAGATACTAGATTCGATAAGAACATATGCTACACCATATGTACAGAACATAATGATCCACACTAATGTATGCTAAAATGAATTTTGGGTTGTGTTCTGAGCCTTCCGTTCTCACACTTAAAACAGATATGAATTAGTATTGTGAGAGCGCCGGAGAGAGTGAGAGCACCGGAGGGGGGGAGGAGAGAGAGTGAGAGAGTAAAATGGGGAAAAATAAATTGGTGGGGGGAATATAATTAGAATTTAGCGACGTTCATACTAACATCGCTAAATTAGTCGCTATTAGCGACGTTTCGCGACGACTAGCTCATGTAACTATGTAGCCGTAAATGAAGTTGACTGTCCTTCGACCCTCATCCCTCGGCAATGATGATATGACAACCTATCACTATATCTTATATAGTAGTAGATGATGTTTTAGTATTACATTATGTGAGTTCATCTTGATTCTATTACATTCTTCAGATACTAGATAATAGATTCGATAAGAATATATACTACACCATATGTACAGAACATAGATGATTCACACTATTGTATGCTAGAATGAATTTTGGGTTGTGTTCTGAGCCATCCGTTCTCATACTTGGCAAAAAATTAATTTTTCTGTATTTTATCTACTTTCGAAAATGTACCCAAACGAGATGGTACCCGTTCTCACAGATGGTACCTAAGGCCCGAGGATCTCGCTTGAGGGAGGAACAGATGGCTGTAAAAGAGGAGGTAGCTCCAGCTCCAGAGGGCAGTTCCACCGAGAGAGCTGCTCCAGAAGTAATTCCTAAAGTCGAGGGAGCTATGAAGGAAGATGTGGCACCACAGGGCAGTTCCACCGGGAGTTCCAGTCATCCATCTCCTCTAGAAATTGATCTGGCTGTCGCGGATCCTACTTATGCATGATGGCTGAGGGAGTTCTATCTGCCCCAGCATAGACGACAGTAGATACATATATTGACTAGATTTGTTTTTATGGATATATCTCATCTGGATATTGTGATGGATATTTATTTTGATAGATATATCTCCTTTTGGATATTGTGATGGATATTTATTTTCTTGTGTGTGAAGTATATTGGTATAACTTGCTGTGTGATGCATATTGTGATGTATATGTGTTTGTGTGATGTGTGATGCATATTTTGATGTTCCTAGAGGCTTGAGGAGACGACCAATTAATTTTGGTCTATTTTTGATTGTATTGTGCGGGCCGGTGTTGAGTGTTCCACCGAAGGGGTCGGCGAACCCAAGGATTAGATTCTGTATTTTGGATTGTACATTTGTATTCTGGATTTTTTTTTCAATTTAGCGACGTTTATATTCGTCGCTAACAGTTAGCGACGAATATAAAGGTCGCTAAAAATGTCGTTAAATTGTTGACATGGCAAACAATCTGATGCCACCACATCGTCGCAAAGAACGTCGCTAATGTGTCGCTAATCGGCGACCACTTGAAAACGTCGCAAATAACGTCGCAAATTAGCGACGTTAGAAACGTCGCTAACTAACGTCGTCCTAGCGACGTTTTGCGACGTTTTCTCGATTAGCGACACGCTTTTTTTGTCGTTTATTAAACATCGCTGAAAATGTCGCTAATTTAGTTTAGCGACATTTTGGCCGAGTTTAGCGACGTTTTGGAACGTCGCTAATCTGAGAATTTTTGTAGTGCTATGGCACTACTGATGGCGCCTCCTCACGGATACTGGCTCCAAAGTTAACTCCTGGGCATAATCCTTGTCTACTCTGGTCCGTAATAAGTAGGACAGAAGTCCTCTAGATCCTCTGAAAATATTATCCAGTCAGGATTGGAGCAAAATACATAAACTAACAGTTGTTCCATTAAATTGACAAAAAACTATAAAACAGTAAGTAATGGAATACATGATGGATACACAATACTGAATAGTGAGAGTATAGGAAAATAGGTAATCATAGCATGGACAAATATAAACTGTATGTAATCATGAGTACGATGTATCTGCAGATAATAACTAGAATAGAGCCTATAATACTAAACTATATCTGAAACATTAGTTTATTATGTGATCGGCTTGTTACAGGATCATGCTATTCCATATGACCGGCTATGCACAAGTACAAGTAATGGATTAGGCCAGCCATATATGGAAAGTTATGCACAAGTACTAGTAAGATCAGGCTACACCCTGTGTGAGGTGAGGGTGAGCTATGCACAAGTATTTGTGGTATGATCACATAATCTACTAATACCTCCCCATCCCCTGACTAGTATAGTGGATCCAACCATGGTACATTACGATATGGGATTCTCTGAGAGTGTAGCTAATCCTTTCAGGAATCGGTGTCTATATAAGTACAAGAACAACAACAAGGCTTGCACCAATATACCAAGATACACAAAGAATAACATCTCATGAAGGGATCCAAGATATAATAATTCGTGTACCCTTGTATCAGAAATCAAGTATAATACTTCAGACTAATATCATAAAAGTCATCAAGATAATGAAAACTGTCAGAGAATGTACTCGTCTGTGGTCCTGAGCAACGAGTGTGGATCGAGGTCCAAAGTAGAGTCAGAAAGACCTAAATATGAAATATTAATGTCAATTAGTGTTTCGGTGTGATAAACATTGATATCTAAAGTGAAATATGATTTCTAGTTCAATTTTAGGTCATGGAGGTCAAACTAGATCAATACTATGTTTCTATGGTCAAACTAGGTCAATACTATGTTTCTATGGTTAAACTAGGTCAAATTACTTAAAAGGTTGACTTTTAGGGTCAAACTAGTCAACACTAGTCAAAGCTAGGTCATACCTAGGTTTCTAGGTCCATACCTTGCCATAATAAGGTATTTTTAATCCATACTAGGCAATACTAGGCCTTATCCTATGTAATTATCTATAACACACATACATAAACTCAATGATACAATACCTTAGCCTATTACCCCAATACCCTATGCATCTTACCTATACCTTATCACAAAGGAAAAACCCAATATCTATGTGTTCTACCTATTCCCATGTCTTAACCCTTTACCTAAACATATACATACCCAATTCTATATGCCAATGCCAACCTAAACATTTACCTACATCCATCACATGTATAAGAATACCCCTATACCTATTATCTACCCTTACCTATACACCAATACCCATGCTTTAACCTTTTACCTATTCCATATCCTAATACACCTAGCCACTAAGATACAACACACACACTAAGACACGATACATGCCTGCACACACATGCTAGAAAAGCTAGCTGCTGCATTCACCCAGTGGCTACCCCTGTTTCCTAGGCTACCTATGTTCTATGCATAGTAGTGCATTACTGCTATTGTTATTGCTACTGATGTTGTTTCTGCTATTCTTATCCTATTTGTTGCTTGCTACCTGCAGATTTTGCAAATGCTGCAGATGCTTGCTATTGTAGCATTCCTGCAAATGCCTATTGAATATACTCTCCTCTAGCACACCTTGGCTTACCATACACTATATATAACTGTATATTTCTATACAATCTTGTGTGCAATGCACCAATCACCATATACACTGCTGTTGCTTCTACATCCCTTTTTAAACTAATATACAAGCCCATCTTTAATGCTCTAATACAGCTGCTACTAGCCTCGACTAATACCTCTGTTATAGCTACTGCTAACAGTTGCTACGTTATCCTCCAATTCCTGATACCCGAACGTAAATTCCGATTCACTACCCGAGCTTCCCTCCATCTTTGTTACTGCATTCCTTCACTTCTGTTGCTACCTTACCCGAGCCCCTTCTTGATACTGCTACAACTGCCGTTACATTTCTCCAATTCTCTGATATATTAGTGCTATCTCCTATAATTTGCTACATCTTCCCAAGCCATCCTACTAGCCGACCCTGCTACTGTTACATTGCAGCATTGCAACAACAACAACAACTATCTTTTCCCTCTTCACTCCTCTGTTGCACCCTTTCCCCCAACTCTGATACTCCATTCCTCTTACTGTACTTCAAACACAGCAGCTGCTGCTTCCTATGCAGCAAGCAACAACTTGCTGCTGATGTTGCTAACCGTCCTACTTTGTTGTCCTGCCCCTCCCCTCTTACAACTGCTGACCAAGGCCACTACCCCTACCATCCACTGTTGTCTGCATCAAGCAGGCAATATCATACCCTGATTCCGTAGAGTCATTCATTCTCTTAGAATCGATCGTCCTCGCTTGGGTGTGATGTCGTACAAGTCTAGTATTGCACTTGTACAAGGCAAAGACGGTACATAATTGATTATCTTTAAATAGGAACACATCGCAGCGGCAGAAGCAGATAAATTGAAGTCAATGAGGACATGTATTTCTTTATCAAATAAAAATACATTACTGATTTATAGTAGCGAAGACAAGCAGATAACTTAAAGTCACAAAAGATATATAGAAATGCATTCTCTTTATTGATAATTGAAGAAGTGTACAAGATTTGCAATAGAATGCAAAGTTTACAACACATCTCACTTTACATTGATAGCCAACTGAACATCTGCCATAAAGCTTACATGGAATACTTTGATATATTGGATTGCAACTCGATATACCGACTTGGCTTACAACTCACTGATACAACTGATTACAATGTTCCATACATTATGTCCTTTATAAACAGAAGACATCATCTTTTGCAAGGAGAGCTTCTGTATGCCCAACAAATCTTCGATGCCAAGGGACCGATCAAGCCAATCTTCGTGTACAGAACTTTTCAAGCACAAGCATCTAAAAAGAGTGCCCACAACATGGGTTAGTACATCATCTATGTACTGGCGAGCAGAACCCAACCCACTCGCCTAAATCAACACTAAGTGATTATTTAAACAAGCTTTTATTAGAATGATCTTTCTACTTGGGACCTAGCATCAGTTTACAGTTCATGAGCAGAAACATTGAAGTATGTAAACTTATTATCTCATTTCTTGTGTAAAGGCATCAATGAAGCATACTTGGTGTCATCAATTTCTAACAGTGTTCATGTAGAGGCATCATTTAATCATCGTTTGAGTTAACATATATTGAACATGTTATAGGTTCCCTTAGCAAGGCAACACATTAGCATATTGTGTTCAACATGTTAGGCGGGTTCTTAGTTGAAAGGCATCAACACATCATAATTTTGTTTAACATATTAAGCAGACAAATCAACCAACATATATATTGTATATATCACATTTAAGTGATTTCTTACCGATAGACGACTCCTCGTTCCTGCACCAAATATAGGTTAGGCAATATACTTACTCTGCCTGCACAAAACATCCATTAGCATGCATCATGACTACATGACCACTGACTTTGCCATATAGGACTTCATAGGGTATGGGATGAGCCATTCACCAGGTTGCGAACCCGAATGAATGTCCCAATACCGCGTGCCACCAAAGCACGCTGATTCCCTCCTAGGCCGACTCGATCCCACCGCCGCGGGTACCGTTCGAGGAAATAATACCTTGTATACAAGTTGCCT
>JANAVB010025644.1:0-37512 GCA_029216955.1 Iris pallida | reverse complement strand
TATATATATATATAAAATATATATATATATATATATATATATATCTATATATATATATATATATGACTATATATAATAATATTTAATTGACAAAAATTAATAAACCAATAATAAAAATAATATTATATAATAAACCTCAATAAATAATAATAAATATAACGAAATTCAATAAAACATTAATGGTGTGTATATACCATTAGCGCAGTCTAATAATTCCAAAATTGTTCAAGGACCTATTTATACAAAATTCACTGAATATCACTAATAATAATATATAAAATATTTAATTATAAATACTTAGAATATTCATTAAATCATTAAAACGAAAAACCATCCACTCACCGAAATACATCAACACACATGTCATCGGACGTCCCGCATGACTACATGGGCTTGGGCTTGTCTTGGGTCCTATCTGGACTAATTCGGTACAACGGATTCCCTAAACTCAATAATATAAATAATAAATAAATAAGTCTTCGGTAAGGGGTTAAGTCGCATCTTGGCCTGGTTTTCCTAGTTAGGACATCACTACGGCTCGGCCTTCCCTAACGGCTAATACACTAGTCAAAGCACGCCATTGCACTATCCGTGCCACGATTTCTAGTCACCGTGTACTCCAAAATTCTATCATGGCTAAAATTATCTACCGTAATAATTAACTAAATAATTATTTAAAAATATTAAAATCATTATTTAATTCAAATAAAATAAAAATATATTATAAATATTTGCGGGAAGAGGGGTTACACTACCACAGTATATAATACCATACCATATATATAGCTCGGGCTAGGGTTAGGGGGTATGTGTGTGTGTGTGTGTGTGTGACACACGTGTCTAGGGGTATGTGTGTGTGACACACGTGCTACTCGTGTCCAACGAGGTCAAAATTGTGTCAAAATCGTGTCTAGATAGCTAGGGTTAGGGTTACCTGAGGGCGGCTCGGTCGGAGTTGGGAGGCGGCGAGGAGGGAGGCTTCGTCGGAGGAGGGAGGCGGCGAGGAGGGGGCTTCGCGGAGGAGAGCTTCGTCGGAGGAAAAAAAAAATTGGGAAATTTTTGGGAGAGAGAGAAGGGGAAATAAATTTCGAACGGAATATAATAAAACATTAGCGACGTCTGATTTAGACGTCGCTGAACGTCGCTAAGGAGCGACATAACTAAAGCCACATCACAAAACGTCGCTATTCAGCGACGTAATTTATCTCTTGTCGCTGAACGTCGCTATTCAGCGACGGTTTGCTATGTCAGTCAAAAGGAGTCGCTATATTCATAGTTAGCGACGTATTTTAATCCGTCGCTAAATAACGTCGCTAATAGAGCATATTTTAGTAGTGGAAATAGGTTGGCATCAATTCTAGTCAAAGTTATTAAGTACCAAATCAATATAATTACAAAATATCATCATGTGTTCACGGCTATTTTCGTGAGTAGTGCATACAAAAGCATTTCAAAAAATTCAGACAAAGAGATAAGATGATACGTTCTAATAAGTTTAAAAATCTAGACGTACAAGGAAATCGTGTGGACTATTGATGGTATTTGTAGCCCTCTATTGACTCGGACAGATATGATGTTCCAACGTCTTATGTCAAATCATGTTCTCTTAATAATGTGATTATTATTTTTATTTTAAAACAATTTAATAATTATAGATATTAAAGTGAGAGAACAAAAGATTGGGATATCAGTTCTGCACCCCCTATTAAGAGAGGCGGATCCAAGGGTAATATGGGGCGGGCTAGAATCCATCCCAATTAATTTTTTCATATGTTTTTTTTTATTTTTTTTATACGAGTTAGATTATATCCAGCCCATTATAATTCATTCTAGTCCACAAAAGTATACATTTTTGGATCCGTTCTTGCGACTAGCCTCACCTAATTTTTTTTATATGCAAAAGATGACTATGACCTTGCAACTTACATTCAACTGACTTGCTTGACTACTTTCAGACAAGCACCAAAGCTGATGCAAAAGAAATGTAGTTTTTCTCTAAAGAGATCCTTAAAACTTTTTGTAGCAACATTAAATCTGAGCCACTGGCCAGTTTAGAAAGCAGATTATTGAAACGGTTTAAAAAACAAGACCCTAGTCTAACACAAGAAAAAGAAGAAAAAAAAAAAGCAAAGTTTTTTTTTTTAATCTGCTTTAAAAAATTTCCAAAATACTATAGTCCAATCTGCTAATAACTTTTGACAGCAGCCCTCTATATGTTTCTGAAATTTATTTCAAAATTGAATTTAACTTTTCAAATTTATTTCAAAATTGAATTTAACTTTTCAAATATTTCTAATAAGATATTACCAAACAGCTTTTACGACTATTTTTGGTACAAATAATAATAATAATAATAATAATAATAATAATAACAAGCAAAAATAATCACGATAAACAATTCCAAACCAAACCTAAGCCCCACGCATCCATGTTTTGGACCCATTCCATGCCCATATGGACCGCCTTCCATACTATTGGAAAAAGAAAGTCATTAGAAAAATAAATAAAATAAGTACCCATCCTAAGGGGGTGTTTGGAAGAAGGTTCAGTATTCTAGAACCACTTTAATTCTTTTTCCATAGGAAAATAATTCAATTTTTTCATTCATATGTTTGATTCTTACAGTAATATGAATTTAATTTATTTAGTTTTTCATAAATAAGTTTTCATTAATTTCATAATGCTTTTATATGTTAGTTTGGGATAAAAGTTTAAATTTTGAAAGTAAAAGGAGACTATTATCGTCCAAACAAAACATCCGAACAATATTTTAGAAAAGCAAAACTATTCCAGAATTGGATTTTATTTTTCCACAACAATGAAAATATAAGTCCCATGGATAAGAAATCCAAAACTGATTCCCAAGTCTCCAAACTTGAACCAAACCACGTCCCCTAAAGGTACACTTTTCCATCCGAAGAATTTTACTTTTCCTTCCAAATTTCGTGATATTTCAAACACCAAAACAATTTTGAAAAATTACAATTTTGATAAAAATTACAATTTTTAAAGTAAAAAGAGAGCAAAAAATTTAATTTTCTTTCCGCCAACCAAACAAAGAGTATATAACTTATCAAAAAATTTGGTATACATAACATATTTTAAGTAAATAACACATAAGATAAAAATAATTAATAAAATGTACAAGGGAATACATGTCGTCAATGGTATTGGCAAACATAAGTGCTTGCACGTATAGTCAGTACTATTTGCAACTTTACTGTATAATTTTTTTCGGAGCTGCTACGTTATCCGCGGTTTATAACCACGGACGTGACCGTCAGCCGACGTGACGGTCGGTCATTGATCTCCTGATCCAAATGTGACCCAAAAATAACATGAGAGGCTAATGGCCGACCGTAAGATCAGTCAACAGTCACACCCGCGATTAAATTGCGGATAAAATATCACATACGAATGTTTTAGTCCACACTGAAGACTTGGCCCAAATCCCTGGTGCTATTGGCGACTTCATAACATATCTAGGATTTGTAGATTCAGCAAACCAGGCTTAGTAGGCTAGCACACTGGTCCGTTGATAACGTGTAGGCTAGCAAACTAGCTTAGTAGGCTAGCAAATCTGAAGTCGCCAATAGCATTGGCGATTTCAGTATTGGCGATTTCAGTGTTCCTTCGCATCTTGCCACAACTATCAATGATACACCACTATCAATGATGGTTTGACTACAATCTACTAAAAAAAATTAAAATTCAGCTCCCGTAGCCTTAAAAAAAAAAAAAATCATGTAGTCAGTTTTACTAATGTATTTTTTTTTATTAAACTTTTTATCTTATTTGTTATTTACTTAAAATATGTTATTGTATACCAAAATTTCTAATAACTTATCCCTGGGTGTTTCTTTGTCTTGTTAGATTTGGACCGGACTTGACATGTTTGATGAACTAGTCTACTTTTGAGGACCATATTCTACTTGTATTGACTGCTCAATGTCAACAGACATAGAACTCCATTTTTATTTCTCTCAAAATAATAACAATAATATAAATAACAAAATAAAGTTACTTTCAACTAAATATAAATAGATAAACAGAAGCTAAAGTATTCAAGACAAAACTAAATATTACGATTAGAACGGAATAATCTTTCTCATTCTACAAATACAAGCTGTTTATAAATCCTCCACTATTTAATTATTAAAAAAATTATATCAACTATACAACTAACTTTTTTTAACCCACAAAATCTCGCTTTTTTTATTCACATATATCAATAACATAAACAAATGGGAAGATTATGAAATGCCCAAAAACTAAAAAAGTTTTATGTAAAACCCACCGCTAAAAGAACTTTAATCGCGTGCCCAGAATTAGAGAAACTTATCCAAAGCGGGTTCCAAATGACCCTTTTGTCCTTCCTTTTAATTTATTGAAAACACCCACAAAACTGCTCTTAAAAAAAATGTTTCAATACTCCATCTTCTTCCATACGCTGCTCACTTTCGAATCTAGGTTTTCTCCTCAAAAATCTCTAAAAACTCGTCGGAAAATTTCGGAAAGACCGGGACGAACGGCAAAAGTGCTAAAATGGAGGTCCAAACATCATTTTTGGCGATTCTAAAATTTCGGAAGGCCGTCTAACCGTGAAGCTGTTACTTTCAGTCTCCTCGACGATACGCTCATTTTGCGACAAACGGGACCTCGTTTCGACCTCCCAGTCAAAAGTTATGGCCCTCCAAAGTTTCAGCTGACCATAAAATGCAGGAGAATGGCCATTCTCCGTTTAGAACACGAAAAATATTAATTTTCGCATGAGGGTGGTCATTCTCCGTATTAGTAACACGGAGAATGGCATTCTCCGTCTTAATTTACACGGAGAATGACCATTCTTCGTGTTAGTAACACGGAGAATGACATTCTCCGTCTTAATTTACACGGAGAATGGTCATTCCAGTGTTAAAACGCAGGAGAATGACCATTCTGCCATTCTCCGTGTTAAATAAACGGAGAATGTCATTTCTCCGTGTTAAATAAAACGGAGAATGGCATTCTTCGTCCTAATTAAGACGGAGAATGGCCATTCTCCGTGCTAAATTAAACGGAGAATGACCATTCTCCGTCTTAATTTACACGGAGAATGTCATTCTCCGTGTAATTATCACGGAGAATGGTCATACCAGTGTTAAAACGCAGCAGGAGAATGACCATTCTCCGTGTTTCTAACACGGAGAATGCCATTCTCCGTGTTAAATAAAACGGAGAATGGCATTCTCCGTCTTAATTAAGACGGAGAATGGTCATTCTCCGTCCTAATTAAGACGGAGAATGGTCATTCCAGTATTAAAACGCAGGAGAATGGTCATTCTCGTGTTAGAAACACGGAGAACGGCATTCTCCGTTTTAAATAAAACGAAAAAATGGCATTTTCCGTGTTAGTTTACACGGAGAATGGTCATTTACAGTGTTAAAACGTTAATTTAGTTTTTTCATGAATAAAGAGTTTCGTTCTTCTTTCAAAACGATGATAATTCTTATGGAAAAGAAGAAGAAAGATCTCTCTCCACAATTGACCTAATCGTCGAAAAACTTCAAATGTCTCCACGATGAAGATGATGATGATGGTGATGATGATGACGAGCGATGATCTGAGTTCGACTGAAAAAAAACACACCGAACTACGAACGATTTTTGCGATCTCTGCTGAATATGAGAGCAATGGAATTCAGATTTCCCGTGAAAAAGAAGACGAAAATCGCAATCCAGATCTGAGTTTTTTGAATTCAAATACATATAGATGACCAATTCGCGCGGAGGGGTAGTTTCGGTATTATAAAAATAGCATTTCCCAGCGGATGACATCTAAAAGGGAATCTTGGAATATTTAACGTGAAAATACTTAATTCTGGATATTTCATAAAACTTGTGCAGCGGGTGGGCATTTCATAAAAGCCCACCCTGAAATTGGATTTCTCAGCAATTTCTAGTAAACAAATCTATAACAAATTCTAATTAAAATATAGACATATATATCACAAAATTTAATTCAAATATATTGAAATTATTTTTCTACAATATTAGAACAAAAAAATCAATAATTATTTTAAATAATTACTAGTAACTAGTTAAAAAAAACATGGAAACATCATTAACGGCAATAAAGAAGAAAAAAAAATAAGTTGACCAATATAAACCCTAAAAAAATAATTTACTCAACCATCCACCATCAAGAAGACCCTATGGCGAACCCATAAGTTTAGCACAACCAATCCCACATAAGTCTAATTGCACATTGCCCCCTTGATTTCACAGAATTGCACCTGCTGCAAATTATTTTTCACAGATCTTGCAAAGAAAATATAGACCAACTAAAATCTCAATAACAGTCAGAATTCAATAACGAAAATTACTTCTTAAAAGAAAAAATAATGTATCAAAGTTCCATAAGCATCCACCAGATCCGAGAAACCAACGAAGAAATAATTACAAAAAAGTCCCTACCAAACCCACAGATCAGAAAGGAGCGGGGGCTCCCAGGAGGGCCTCCCATGGAAATACTCGGCATTCGACGTGCTCAAGTGGATGTTGTCCTTGAGCTTGTGGAAGCCATGGGAGAAGACGCCCCAGCCGAAGATGAAGCCGATCAGCGCGACCACCAGCACGAGGAGGAAGCAGAAGCAGCACGCCTTGGTCGAGCAGCAGCACATCTTGGGAGAAGGAAGGGGGGCGATGTGCAAATAAGAAAAGTTGGAGGCGGTTTCTGAGAGTTTTTTTTTTTTTTTTTTAGAGGAGGAGGTGGAGAGGATGGGCTGGGTTGGGAAAAGTTGGGATATTTATATAGAGAGGGATGATTCCTAATCTTAATTTCCAAGTGGGGTTTGTATATGACGTTACTTTTTCTAATTATAGGAACAATTAAATAATTAATTTATTGGGGGTGATTTTGGGGAAAATTTACTGATTATGGAAGGATGTTTTGATTTGGTAAGGTTAGGTTTGGGTTGGTAATGACGTAACCGCCAAGGCAAGAGATTGGTGACTTGCTTACATATTTTTGTCAATATCATCGGTATCAAATAATAATTTGTATTATTAAAATTTAAATTATATTAAAAGAATTTAAATATGATTTTAATTTAATTAGAATTTACTATAGATATGTTTATTTAGGTATAATTATTCGTTCAAATTATCTATTTGTTATCTATATAGAAAAGAAATGATCCATATAAATTTGTTTAAATAATATGCTAAAATTATTCTAATCGAATTATTTTAAAAAATTTAAATAATACAAAATTATCACAATCAGATTTTTAAATTTTTCGAAATAATATATTAAAATTATACGAATCAGGATTACAAATTTAAATAATATGCAGAATTATAACAATCGGATTTAAAAAAAATTCAAATGTACTCTTCTAAAATTATCCTCTCTTTAAAAATTAAATAACATGCAAAATTATCTAATCATAATTTATTTTACATGTGTGGATTTTTTTCTCATTAGGAATGCCCCCAATTCAGTTGGCGCATTAGCCAACTGAGTTGGCGTATTATCCACTCGTCTATAGTTTTCTAGAACTTAATACTTTTAAAAAAAATGAATAGAAACTCAAAATAAGAACTTACAATTGGTTACATGTGGACTTATTTTTCTATTTATGATTTTTTTTTGTTTATGACCTTAAAAAATAAAGAAATATGATATATTTAACCTAGTGATTTTTTCATTGACGAGATTTTAAAATTAGTAACTCATGAGTTACTATAGAATTTTTGTTTTCCAAATTTTGGTAACGAAGATGCTCGTGTATTTTATTTTATTTTTAAGATGTCCGACTTTACACTCGTAATTATTGTGCACGCTATATTGTATGCCTCGTATATGTCGGTAAATAAATTACCACCAAAATTGATTTTCATGGAATTCTAAAATCGGACCACCTACATTAAATATGCGATATATTTTTTTTTCCTGTATTTTTACTGTCAAATAAGTTTAGTGTATCAAACATCGACCACATGGGAATTATAGATTCCTATACTTTTTTTTTTTCTTCCAATTCATAAAACCAAACATGTCCTAAATCGTCCAGAGGGTTAGAATTATAAACTTTGAAAACATAGTCACGAGGTCCACCATTTCTTTTACTTTTTCAACTTTTCTAGTGATATTATATCATCACTCACGATAACTCTTATAACCAAGACAAAAAAACATATCCCACAACAAAATTAAGGAGCTACTTGGATTGAGGGTTAAGAGAGTTAAGTAAAGTTAATTTAGAAAAAATAGAAATCATGTTTGATTTAAGGGGAGCGTTTAGGAGAGGGGGGAGTGGGTGAGAGCAAAGAGGAAAGAAGGCAGGGACATTTTGGTCCAAATTTATTTTTTTACGAATTTTATCTAAAGTGGAGGATACTATACATTTTTGCAAAACTGTGGGGTGCACCTTGAATTAGAGTAAATCAAGTGGGGGTAAGTCAAAATTTCTCTTCTTGTTTTCAACATGCTGCCCCCCAAGTTCGAATTAAAATTTCACTCATTAAGTTTAGAGAAATTTTGACTTACCCTCCACTTTATATTATCCCAATTTAAGGTGCATCCCACAGTTTTGCAAAAATGTAAGAGTCCTCCCCTTTGGATGAAAATCGTCTAGAACTAGCGGCCAACTGCTTTGACCCAAAATTTTGGACGAAATTACTCTTCCCTCATTGTCTTCTTCCTCCCCTCCCCCCCTCCCCCGCCAATGCAACCCCCCCCCCCCCCCCCCGGCCGTTGCCACCTTCCCCGTCCCGCACCCGCACCCCCCCGCGCCGGCCATTGCCCCCCTCTCCGTTCCCCCCCCCCCACCCCCCCACCCGTCCCCGCCGCTGCCCCCCTCCCCGGCCGCTGCCCCCCCTCCCCATCGCCGCTTGCCACCCCCTTCCCCGTCGTCATTGTCCTCCCCCCCCCCTCATCGTAGACGGTTTTTGTGAAACCCATGTCTGGTAATTTATTAATATTAGTGATTGGTATTAAATATTAGTATTTCTAAAATTATTATTATTATTATTATTATTATTATTATATATTTTTGGGTGCAAATTATTTCAAAAATAATAACATGGATCTTTGGAATTCAGACCCAGACCCGAGTCCGAACCCAGACCCAGGCCTGAGCCCAAACCCATATCTTTTCATTCCTTTCCAATTTAATTTTGACTTGGTTCTAATAATTAAAAAAAAAATAGTCAGCTGGTCCCGTAGGACCAGCACACACGAATTGGTAAAACCCCCCATTCCTATTCCCACTCCCCCCTCATTTCACTCCCTTCCACGAATACATCAGCAACTAATCCTCACCACCTCTCCTTTAAACTCACAAATCCTCCCACTCTCTAACTCACGTTCACAGAAGCTTTTTCTCCTCTAACTCTCTTACAGAGAGTAACAACTCTCAAACCCTCTTTTCTCCTC
Source organism: Iris pallida (assembly GCA_029216955.1). Lineage (NCBI taxonomy): Eukaryota > Viridiplantae > Streptophyta > Magnoliopsida > Asparagales > Iridaceae > Iris > Iris pallida. Next base: position 28,091 of record JANAVB010025644.1, on the reverse strand, counting down.
ATCCTCACCAAACTCCCAAGCCCAGCGCGCCTCTCCCCGAAGTCCGGCCGACCACGCCGAGCTTCCCCGACCTTCCTCCCGGCCGTTCCCCTTGCGCCGCCGCCGAGATCCCCCTCCGCGCTCCGGCCGACCACCCCGCGCGGTCTCCCCGCCGACGCACGCGGCCACCCGCGTCCGCCGACCAGCGCCCCTCCGCGCTCCGTCGACGCCCCGTGCGACAGCATCCCCCGCCGGCGCTTCCCTCTCCCCCGCGCCCTATTCGCGGCGACCCCGCGGCCAACCGCCCTCTCCCCGACGTCGTCCGTCTCCCCGCGAGCAGCCCCTGTTGGCCGATCCCTCTTGGGACATGTCACGATCCGATCCCAAATAATTGGGTCGAACCGGATCATGCCCAGCCTGCACCGTTGTTGAGACGGCGGCAGTAAGCTGTTCCATTAGCAGGTAACCACAACAACATCTATATTTGTCACAACTCAAAATTCGGAAATTTAAAACTTTATTAAACTTTTACAATGAAATGAAAGATACAACTTAAACCATTTCTACATACATCAAGAAGAAAAGAAAACTCTAGGCAAACAGCTCATCGGTCTCGAAATCCTCGTCTTCTAGTTGGGACCTTGGAAATATCGCGGAACAAGCCTCAACAGTGATACCTAAAAATGTTGGGTCTCCAGTCAGGAGGGAGCAAAGTACAATTCAAGCTAATTTGACAATTGAAATAATAATAGAATCATGCACTTTTAAACAGTTTTGAAATCCACAATAAAGCAGTTACAGTTTTAAAACAGTTACAGTTCTGTGATGTAAATAGGCAATGAAATATGACCGGCTTGGCTTTGTTACAGTAAGATACGGCTTATCCCCGTGTGTATGAGGGGTAAGCTAATATAGTTACAGTAGTTACAGTAGTTTGGATGTGGTCATACTCAGTACACTACTCCCCCAGTCCCCAATAGTTACAGTAGTTACAGTCAGTGCTCTCAGAGAGAGTTCCGTGTTGCATCGTGGTTTAAACTTGCATTAAAACGATTACTAAATAATTGTAAACTAACTCAAAATGTACTTGCCTCAGGTTTGACTGGACTAGAAAGGTTGATACGTCGGGATGGAAGTTCAGACTCTTCCTCGAAATCCTACATTCGATAAGTTGTCTCAGAAACCAAGAATCGTCAATGCTAACTAAGCTAGTTGCAATCTCTAAACTGTTCCCTAGTCAGTTTTAAATCTTTTAATTAACCAAACACAGAAAATACGATTATTGTGCGTTGATTTAATACGAGGGAAAAAGGTCATTTTAACTTTGAATTCGGAAAACATCGTCGCTGCCAGATTATTTTAGGAAAACTTGGTATTTTCTATAAATATAAATATAAAGCTAATTTTCTTATTTAGTGAGAAATACGTGACTTAATACTAAACTTGTCAATTTTTAGGTGAGAAAATATTAATTAATTTTTATACGAAAATACTTTTATTCAAATTACCCGTTAAATAGTAAAAACTCGCAAAACCAGAAATAACAAAAATCTAAGCTATCCATCACAGTTACAGACCACAGCCAGCTGGGCTTATGCCCATTACAATTTATTTACATAAATTGAAATAAGACAAGACCGCCGTTAGTCCTACTGAAATATTAAATAAAATATAAATGGAATTTAATAATAAAATATAGAGATAAAATAGAGTCTCAGATATGGTCCAATCCTCATCTTGGCTAATGCCTCAACGTCCGGGCGGGGCCGGTTTCGTTTGTACTTAGCCGGGTCCATTGACCGATACGGTCGTCACCCAACATCAAATATCGAATAAAATTCTGAAATTTATTTTAAATTCATTTTTAAAATAATCCAGGATTTACGAAAAAATCCGGCAGCATCTCCTCTGTTTTGGTCAACCCAAAAACTGGGAAATGGCGTCGATAATTTCCTGCAAATCCCAAACCAGGAAAAACCCGAATTTATATATATATAAAATCCACAACCAATCCACAGAATAATCGGGACGACCCAAAATAATTTTGGAAGTCCGATTCCAATCCCACAAATCACAGAACGTTCCCGGAAAAATCCGAAAAGCTAACACATACCAAAAATCAATTCCCGAAATATTCCGGGAATCCAAAACAATTCACAGGACCTTTCCGAAAGTCCCGAAAAATTACGACGTCGCTAAAACCGAATTCCCAAAGGGAATCGGGGACCATTTCATCATCGACAAGATAATAAAAATAGCGGGACAGGGGGTTATACCTCGGATTGCTCGGCTAGAGCTCTCAGATGAATATTAAAGGAGAAAAAGAGCTCCGACAGCGACGAACTCCCGAAACAGTGCTGTAATAGCAACGCCAACGGAGAACGCTGGAAGAAATCAGAACTAGGGCACGGCCAGAACCAATAGGGAAAGCTCACCAAATGGCAGCGAGCTAGGGCAGCAAGCCAGCAGGGGATCGCCGGCGATTCGCCGAGGGGAGCTCGACGGGGTGCTGGCCGGAGGGACAGCGGGTTGGCGGCGCAAGGGGGGCGCCCGCGGTTGGCCGAGGGCGGCGTCGACGGGGCGGCGCCAAGGGACAGACGACGGGGCCGGCGGGGAGAGGGCGGTGAGCTCGGGGCGAGGTCGCCGGAGGGAGTCGGCCGGCTTCGGGGAGATTGGCGCCGGCGGGGGTGACGGGCGGCCGCGGGGGTGACGGGCCGAGGAGGGATGTGGGTTTGGAAAGATGGGTTGGTGGAGTTGAGAAGGAGTAGAGAGGTGTTTGCTCTTCTCTTCTAGAGAGTGAAGAAATAGAGAGGGAGAGTTAGAGTGTGAGTAGAGAAATGAGAGAGTTGAGGGATGTTTCTCTCTGATGAATTCGTGAGAGTGGAGTGGGGGAGTGGAAGAATTAAAGGCGGTGATGGAGAATTGTGTGTGGTCCACAGAGAAGAGTGGGGAAAGAGAATAGGGAGTGGGGTTTTACTAATTCGTGTGGGAGTGTAGGGTGTGCTGGTCCTACGGGACCAGCTAGTATTTCTTTTTCTTTTTTTTATATTAATAGTTATTAGAACCAAAGTCAAAAAATCAGAATTTAAAAGAATGGAATTGGGTTTGGGCTCAGGCCTGGGTCTGGGTTCGGACTCGGGTCTGGGTCTGAAATCCAAAAGTCCATGTTATTTATTATTTTCGAAATCCTTTTCACTCAAAAATATTTAATAATAATATTAATAATAATTTTACTAATAATAATAATAATAATATGCTACTATTATTGAATTACCAAAACATGGGTTTCACAATCTTCCCTCCTTAGAAAATTTCGTCCTCGAAATTTAAAGTAAGGTTAGGGATTACCTCAAGTCTCAAACAGGTACGGGTACTACACTCGTAACTCAGGTCCAACAATAAGAATTTCCAAGGCAGTCGTGGATGAGACGGTTTATGATATCATCCATGTAAAAAAATACAAAAGCGAACCAAAGTACACGAGGTTGATCAGACCATCATGCACCGGTCCTGATTAGACAATATATTAGTGGGTGCACCCAATAAAATACCGTCATGATCAAGCTTGATAAAAAGATAGCTTGCAAAACTAGGCTAATTTAGCAGCATCAGTCAAGTTTAGAACGAAAAAATAAGGAATAGGAGTTTACGTGATGGCTCAAATTCTGATCTTCTTCTCACTTCTGACTACGCTTGCAACTGGTTTCTCTGGCACTGAAAGGTTGAGTCCAATCTTCAGCTCTGAATTATCCAATATGGGACTCGGATCCGGAATGTAGCGTCTGAGCTGTGATACGTAGAAGACGTTGCACACTCTCAAGATTAGCTGATAGAGCTAACCGGTACGCTACTTCCAACTCGTCTTAAAACTTCAAATGGCCTGATGTACCTGGCTCAACTTTCCTGCTCTGCTAACACTGATCGTTCCTCTGGTAGGAGAAAATCTTCACAAAAGACGCTATCTCCTTCTTCAAACTCCACTGATTGACGATGCTAACTTGGTAGTTGTTGTAAGAAAACTCTACCAATTTTAAATGATCTTCTCCAAGACCCTCCAATTTCCAAAACACAAGATCTAACATATCTTCAAGCGTCTGGATTATCTTCTTTAATTGTCCACCGGTTTGTACTCCATAAATCCGGTAGGGGTGCCTCTCGTACAATGCTGCCACTTCTCGGTGAATAAACTAACCTTGAAGGGAATAGAGTGTGCTGACTTAGTCAGTCGGTCCACTACAATCCAATTGGTGCCCTTCCCTCCTTGGGAACAAGGTAATCCTTACTCAAAGTTCATTGTTATATGCTTCTACTTCCATTCCGGATTGTCCAGCGGCTGCAACAAACTTGTTGTTCTCTTGCGAAATTCCTCATATTGACAAATTCACATCTAATCCCATACCTGGAATTGTCCTTCTTCATTCCATAGCACCAATCAATTGAGGCATATTCCGATACATCTTATTAGGTCCTGAATATATGGAATACTGCGACTGGTGCATTTCTTTCATCAACTCGTTCCTCCGTTTGTCAGCCGATACGCAAAGTCTCGTACCATTCTTCAGAGTTCCACTGCTGATCGATTTAGAAACCCTCAAGTGTTCCTGCCAACACTTGATCTCTAAGCCTGCAAAGTACCTCGTTTTGAAACTACGTCCTCTTGATTTTGTCCATCAGCCTCGAACTTCATCAATACTGAATCAGCATCCAGCTCCGTCCTTCTATCTCCAGGTAGTATAACCTCCAGTCCAAGCTTCTCGACGTCTTCTAGTAGGTGCCACTCCTTGGTTAAGAATATCGCCACTGGGTATCGACTAAGTGTATCAGCGATCACATTAGCCCTACCCGGGTGGTATAGCGGGTCGATGTTAAAATCCTTCATCAGCTTCAGCCATCTTTTTTGTCTAACATTCAGCTCTTTCTGAGTGAAGACATATTTCAGACTCTTGTAGTCCGTATATATTTTCACTCCCTTTCCATAAAAATCATGCTTCCATAGCTTCAAAGTAAAGATAATTGCAGCAAATTCCAAATTAGGTGTGGGATAATTCTTCTCATGAGTCTGTAGTTGCCTAGATGTGTAAGCAATTTCTTTCCCGTGTTGTTGAAGAACGCAACCCAGTCCTTTTCCAGAGGCATTACTGTAAATTGAGAAACCACCGGTTCCTGCGGGTAGCGCAAGGATTGGTGTAGTGGTAAGTCTCTTCTTCAGCTCCTCAATGCCGCCTGGCAATCTTTCGTCCAGATGAACTCTTCATTCTTCCAAGTGAGCTTCGCCATCGGCTCAGCAATCTTGGCGAAATCCTTCACGAACTTCTGATAGTAGCCAGCAAAGTTCAAGAAACTTCCGAATTGAACTTGGGGTATACCACTTTTCAACAGCAGCTATCTTCCATCGAAATTTCTTCTCTTGACAACATGGCCAAAAATCCACCTTGTCAAAGAAAATCCACGTTCAGATAACTTACCATAAAACGTTTTCTTCTTCAAAGTTTTCAGAACTTTCCTCATATATTCTTCATGCTCTTCTTCAGTCTTCGAATATATCAGAATGTTATCTATGGAGAAGATAAACTGATTCAAATACTCATGAAAAAACTCTGTTCATAAGATTCATGAACACAGCAGGAGCATTTGTCAGTCCAACGTCATGACAAAAGAAAACTACCCATACTTGGTGTTTGAACGCCGTCTTGGAAATGTCCTCCTTCCTGACTTTGATTTGATGGTAGTCAGATCTTAAGTCAAACTTCGAAACACCTAACTCCACATAAACAGATCAAACAGATCCTCGATCCGGGCAGAGGGTACTTGTTCTTTAGTGTTTGGTAATTGATGCACATCCGTTGTTCCATCCTTCTTGGGCACAAACAAGATAGGTGTTCCCTAAGGTGAAGTTCCATCCTGAATAAATCCTAGAGCCTTCATTGATCTGGTCCTTCATCTTCTTGGCCTCCTTCGGGTTGACTTTGTAACGTCCTTTAGAAATAGGGAAAGAGCCGGGGACTAGGTCAATGGTGAACTCTATGTCTAGATCTGGGGTAATCCGGGAAAACTATCAGGAAAACATCTACCATAAAGGTGTAACTAAGAAGTTTATTCATGTTGGCGAATTACAGCAAGACTCTCATGATTATTCTAAGGACATCATGTTTCAACTTCTTATAACAATAGATATTATTACTCAGCAGTTCTAGGTATTAATCCTCATGGCTCTGGCTCTTGTACGAGCAGTCTCCAACTGCTTCATCTTCTATGATCCTCGAGTCTGCATCATGCCTTCCTGCAGTGGGTGTAGAAAGTAAGGTCTGCTGGATGGGAAGAGAGTCCCTAGGTTGTGGCCTAACAGGTGTTGCTGGGATAGGTATTCCGGTATGATGGAAAGATAAGGGGCAATCCTTTACCCGATGTTCAGCAGATCCACATACCCAAATATTTCCCCAATCTCTTACGACAAATATTGGCTTGGTGACCAGTCCTTTTACAGTAGTCACAAACCAATAGCTTCTTACGATATATCTGCCGAATAGGGCTCAAAAAAATGTCTTCTAGATTCAGGGGTATCCCTCCTAGGACGAGGTTCTGCTCCAACTTGGTTTAAGATAGCTAAGGCTACATCATTGACGTTCTTCATGTCTTCTCTCGTGATATTCATCTGTTCCTGCTGGGCTTCATCTTGAGCTTTCTGGAACTCCAGGATTTCTTGAAATGGGACAACCATTTGGGAGGCGTTTGCTGGTACTGGTGGAGCAACAGGAATGGATACTCCACCAAGGAAATACAACTCAGTTTGAGAAGAGATAGGAATCGCCAGTGTAGTGAAAACTTCATTGGATGCATTATGGGGACGGTCAATCAGCCGCGAGGGAAAAGATCCTGGACTTGGTTGAGGAGATGGGGTATAATCCGGAGATGATACCTCATCGCCAACAGGATTGGTCTTTTCCTTGGTTATAATCTGGAAGGTTTAGGGTACAAACATAAGAAAGGTATCCTACCAGTCTATAATCAATCGAAAATATTTATTTATATATAATTTGGACCTATGTTGTGACAAATCAATGTTCTAGTATTCTAATTGTTTCTAGGTATGTTTTCCTAAGTTGTTGTTCTGACCTGCATGGGCCACCACTAAAAACATGTCACGACCCGATCCCAAATAATTGGGTCGAACCGGATCATGCCCAGCCTGCACCGTTGTTGAGACGACGGCAGTAAGCTGTTCCATTAACAGGTAACCACAACAACATCTATATTTGTCACAACTCAAAATTCAGAAATTTAAAACTTTATTAAACTTTTACAATGAAATGAAAGATACAACTTAAACCATTTCTACATACATCAAGAAGAAAAGAAAACTCTAGGCAAACAGCTCATCAGTCTCGAAATCCTCGTCTTCTAGTTGGGACCTTGGAAATATCGCGGAACAAAGCCTCAACAGTGATACCTAAAAATGTTGGGTCTCCAGTCAGGAGGGAGCAAAGTACAATTCATGCTAATTTGACAATTGAAATAATAATAGAATCATGCACTTTTAAACAGTTTTGAAATCCACAATAAAGCAGTTACAGTTTTAAAACAGTTACAGTTCTGTGATGTGAATAGGCAATGAAATATGACCGGCTTGGGTTTGTTACAGTAAGATACGGTTTATCCCCGTGTGTATGAGGGGTAAGCTAATATAGTTACAGTAGTTACAGTAGTTACAGTAGTTTGGATGTGGTCATACTCATTACACTACTCCTCCAGTCCCCAATAGTTACAGTAGTTACAGTCAGTGCTCTCAGAGAGAGTTCCGTGTTGCATCGTGGTTTAAACTTGCATTAAAACGATTACTAAATAATTGTAAACTAACACAAAATGTACTTGCCTCAGGTTTGACTGGACTAGAAAGGTTGATACGTCGGGATGGAAGTTCAGACTCTTCCTCGAAATCCTACATTCGATAAGCTGTCTCAGAAACCAAGAATCGTCAATGCTAACTAAGCTAGTTGCAATCTCTAAACTGTTCCCTAGTCAATTTTAAATCTTTTAATTAACCAAACACAGAAAATACGATTATTGTGCGTTGATTTAATATGAGGGAAAAAGGTCATTTTAACTTTGAATTCGAAAAACATCGTCGCTGCCAGATTATTTTAGGAAAACTTTGTATTTTCTATAAATATAAATATAAAGCTAATTTTCTTATTTAGTGAGAAATACGTGACTTAATACTAAACTTGTCAATTTTTAGGTGAGAAAATATTAATTAATTTTTATACGAAAATACTTTTATTCAAATTACCCGTTAAATAGTAAAACTCGCAAAACCAGAAATAACAAAAATCTAAGCTATCCATCACAGTTACAGACCACAGCTAGCTGGGCTTATGCCCATTACAATTTATTTACATAAATTGAAATAAGACAAGGCCATCGTTAGTCCTACTGAAATATTAAATAAAATATAAACGGAATTTAATAATAAAATATAGAGATAAAATAGAGTCTCAGATATGGTCCAATCCTCATCTTGGCTAATGCCTCAACGTCCGGGCGGGGCCGGTTTCGTTTGCACTTAGCCGGATCCATTGACCGATACGGTCGTCACCCAACATCAAATATCGAATAAAATTCCGAAATTCATTTTAAATTCATTTTTAAAATAATCCAGGATTTACGGAAAAATCCGACAGTATCTCCTCTGTTTTTGGTCAACCCAAAAACTGGAAAATAGCGCCGATAATTTCCTGCAAATCCCAAACCAGGAAAAACCCCGAATTTATATATATATAAAATCCACAACCAATCCACAGAATAATCGGGACGACCCGAAATAATTTCGGAAGTCCGATTCCAATCCCACAAATCACAGAACGTTCCCAGAAAAATCCGAAAAGCTAACACATACCAAAAATCAATTCCCGAAATATTCCGGGAATCCAAAACAATTCACAGGACCTTTCCGAAAGTCCCGAAAAATTACGACGTCGCTAAAACCGAATTCCCAAAGGGAATCGGGGACCATTTCATCATCGACAAGATAATAAAAATAGCGGGACAGGGGGTTATACCTCGGATTGCTCGGCTAGAGCTCTCAGATGAATATTAAAGGATAAAAAGAGCTCCGACAGCGACGAACTCCCGAAACAGCGCTGTAATAGCAACGCCAACGGAGAACGCTGGAAGAAATCAGAACTAGGGTACGGCCAGAACCAACAGGAAAAGCTCACCAAATGGCAGCGAGCTAGGGCAGCAAGCCAGCAGGGGATCGCCGGCGATTCGCCGAGGGGAGCTCGACGGGGTGCTGGCCGGAGGGACAGCGGGTTGGCGGCGCAAGGGGGACGCCCGCGGTTGGCCGAGGGCGGCGTCGACGGGGCGGCGCCAAGGGACAGACGACGGGGCCGACGGGGAGAGGGCGATGAGCTCGGGGCGAGGTCGCCGGAGGGAGTCGGCCGGCTTCGGGGAGAGGGGCGCCGGCGGGGGTGACGGGCGGCCGCGGGGGTGACGGGCCGAGGAGGGGCGTGGGTTTGGGAAGATGGGTTGGTGGAGTTGAGAAGGAGTAGAGAGGTGTTTGCTCTTCTCTTCCAGAGAGTGAAGAAATAGAGAGGGAGAGTTAGAGTGTGAGTAGAGAAATGAGAGAGTTGAGGGATATTTCTCTCTGATGAATTCGTGAGAGTGGAGTGGGGGAGTGGGAGAATTAAAGGGGGTGATGGAGAATTGTGTGTGGTCCAGAGAGAAGAGTGGGGAAAGAGAATAGGGAGTGGGGTTTTACTAATTCGTGCGGGAGAGTAGGGTGTGCTGGTCCTACGGGACCAGCTAGTATTTCTTTTTATTTTATTTTTATTTTATTTTTTTTATTTAATAGTTATTAGAACCAAAGTCAAAAAATCAGAATTTAAAAGAATGGAATTGGGTTTGGGCTCAGGCCTGGGTCTGGGTTCGGACTCGGGTCTGGGTCTGAAATCCAAAAGTCCATGTTATTTATTATTTTCGAAATCCTTTTCACTCAAAAATATTTAATAATAATATTAATAATAATTTTACTAATAATAATAATGATAAAATGCTACTATTATTGAATTACCAAAACATGGGTTTCACAGGACAGCACCCCTGTCGTGCCCTAGTTCTGCTCTCTTCGGAATTTCTTTCGACGACGTTGCTATTCAGCGCTGTTTTCGGAAGTTGTTCGCTGTTCGGAGCTATCTTTCTTTCTATTTATTCATCTGAGAGCTCTAGCCGAGCAATCCAAGGTATGACCCCTGTCCCGCTATTTTTATTATCTTAGTCAATGATGAAATGGTCCCCGATTCCCTTTGGGAATTTGGTTTTAGCGACGACGTAATTTTCCGGGACTTTCGAAAAGGTCCTGTGAATTATTTTGGATTCCCGGAATATTTCGGGAATGGATTTTTAGTATGTGTTGGCTTTTCGGATTTTTTCGGGAACGTTCTGTGATTTGTGGAATTGGAATCGGACTTCCGAAACTATTTCGGGTCGTCCCGATTATGCTGTGGATTGGTTGTGGATATTTTATATATAAATTCGGGTTTTTCCCTGGTTTGGGACTTGCAGGAATTATCGGCGCCATTTTCCCAGTTTTTGGGTTGACCAAAAACAGAGGAGATGCTGTCCGATTTTTTCCGTAAATCCTGAATTATTTTCAAAATGAATTTAAAATAATTTTCGGAATGAAATAAATGCACCAACCCCCCTTATGTTTCATGAGTATTACAGAGACTACCCCTATTGAAACTAATTACACTCACCACCCCTCTCCTTTAGAAATTTTATAAAACATAGGGGTAGTTAGTGTTATATTTTTATAGAAAATAGAAACTATAGGGGTGGTCCGTGTAATTAGTTTCAAAGTAGGGGTAGTTTCTGTAATAAGTGTAAAACATAGGGATAGTTAACGTAATTTGCCCGGAATGAAATAAATTTGCCCTTTCGGAATTTATTCGATATTTGATTTTTGGGTGACGACCGTATCGGTCAATGGACCCGGCTAAGTGCAAACGAAACCGGCCCCGTCCGGACGTTGAGGCAATTAGCCAAAATGAGGATTGGACCATATCTGAGACTCTACTATTTACCTTATTTTATATTTAATTTCTGTTTAATTTTATTTAATATTTTCAGTTTAGGACTAACGTCAGTCTTATCTTATTTCAATTTATGTAAATAAATTGTAATGGGCATAAGCCCAGCTGGCTGGTCTGTAACTGTAATAGCTTAGATTTTCTTGTCTTTTCTGGTTTTGCGAGTTTTTATTATTTAACAATTAAAATGATTAAAAAGTATTTTCGTATAAAACTAATAAATATTTCTCACTTAAAATTGACCAGTTTATTATTAACTAAAAGTCGCGTATTTCTCATTAAATAAGAAAATTAGCTTTATATTTATAATTATAAAAATTACCAAGTTTTCATAAATAATCTGGCAGCGACGATGTTTTTCGAATTCAAAAGTTAAAACAATCATTTTTCCCTCGTACTAAATCAACGCACTGATAATCGTGTTTTCTGTGTTTGGTTAATTAAAGAACTAAAATTGGACTATGACACAAATAGAGATTTCAACTAGCGTAGCTAAGTTGGTAAACCTAATATCTGGGTCTATCTCTCGAATGTAGGAATTCGAGGACGACTCTAACTTCCCGTCTCGAAGTCTTCTACCTCTCCAGTCATTTCCTTGAGGCAAGTATAGTTTATGTTAGTTTACAGTTATTTATTTAATCGCTTTATTGCAATTTTAAACCACGATGCAAACACGAAACTCTCTCCGAGAGTACTGTACTGTAACTACTGGGGACTGGGGAATAGCGTAATGATTATGACCACTACTGTAACAAAAATCCCTTATCCTTCCTGTAACAAACCTAAGCCGGTCATATTTTATTACCTGTTCAAATCACTGTTTTTACTGTAACAAACTGTTCATGTTTAAAACTGTTTAGAACTGCATGATTCTATTACTTATTTAACTGTTTAAAAATTAGCATGAATTGTACTTTACTCCCTCCTGACTGGAGATATATTTTTAGGGGATATTGAGGATACAGATCGGTTTTACAACAGCTATTACGACCCCGTGTTGTACCCAGTTGTGCTGCCAGAGTCCCCACAGGAGGACGATGGGACTGAGGCCGATGATCCGGCTACTAGATAGATTTTCTTTCTGCTTTGTTCTTTTATTTCAAAATCTGTATTTCCTTTCAGAACAGTTTCATTTGTATTTAAATTTCAGTTTAATAAAGTTTATTTTCGAAGTTGAGTTGTGACAAATAGTTGTGTTGTTGTATGGTTACCTGCTACTGAACAGCTTACTGCCGCCGTCTCAACAACGGTGCAGGCTGGGCATGATCCGACTAGACCCAGATTATTGGGATCGGGTCGTGACAGTTTTCATTCAAAGTGAAAGAACTCTTACATTTTTGCAAAACTGTAAGGTGCACCTTAAATTGGGATAAATAAAATGGAGGACAAGTCAAAATTTCTCTTAATTTTATAACATAAATAATAACGATATTTTTGTAACAATTATATTTTTATTAATCATTTTCACACTCAAGATTTCTAATCAAAACAAGAGTTCTTAAACACACTACACTTAGCTCTCTCAAATCCAAAAAAAGTTGCATGTATTGACTCTAGTTTTTGTCACTTAACTTTCCTTCGCTTAACCCTACTTAAGTCTGCTTATTTTTTCTCTCAATCCAAGCAGACCCTAAAAGGTTATAAGTGCGGATCCAAGGGGATCCTCTCAACATGAAAATACATACAAGAACAAATAAATATGACACGAATATATTTTATCACTAAGGGGACATTTGGTACGCGATATTTTTTTTTTTATTCACGGAAAAATTTAAGATGGAAATCTATTACCACGTTTGTTTGGCTTATAAAAAATTTATTCCCGGAAATTATAAATACCCGGGTAAATAGTTACCCACAAAACATGTGAATTCTATCCATTGAGAATAGGTGTGTATTTTTTTTTGTCCGGGAAAGAAAAAATTGTCTAAATTTTTTTCTTCTTTTTTTTATCAATTTTGATTAGTTTTGAACTTTTTTTTGTCGTTTTTATCGTTTTTATGTCATTTTTTGTCGTTTTTACCAATTTTTTGTCGTTTTTAAGCGATTTTTTGTCGTTTTTTTTACCCATTTTGTCTTTTTTATCACTTTTTGATTATTTTTTGTCGTTTTTATCGTTTTTATGTCTTTTTACCAATTTTTTGTCGTTTTAATCGATTTTTGTTGTTTTTACCCATTTTGTCTTTTCTTGTCACTTTTTGATTATTTTTTGTCGTTTTTATCCAATTTTTGTCCTTTTGGTCTTTTTTTGTCAATTTTTGTCGTTTTAAAGCGATTTTTGTCTTTTTTAGCTTTTTTTTGTTGTTTTACCAATTTTTAGTCTTTTTGTCGCTTTTTTGGTCATTTTTACTGATTTTATGGCGTTTTTGTCAATTTTGTAGCTTTTACCGATTTTTTGTCGTTTTTTGTCGCTTTTTGGTTATTTTTTGTCGTTTTAACCGATTTTTTGTCCTTTTTGTCGTTTTTATCGATTATTTTTCGTTTTGTCGCTTTTTGGTTATTTTTTGTCGTTTTAACCGATTTTTTTTTGTTTTTAACCGTTTTTTTGTCGTTTTTAACCGATTTTTTTTCATTTTTTGTCGTTTTAACCGATTTTTTGTCGTTTTAACCGATTTGTCCTTTTTGTCATTTTTATCGATTATTTTCGTTTTTGTCGCTTTTTTGTTATTTTTTGTCGTTTTAACCGATTTTTTTTTATTGTTTTTAACCGATTTTTTTCGTTTTAAACCGATTTTTTTGTCATTTTTTGTCGTTTTAACCGATTTTTTGTTGTTCTTTGTCGTTTTTGCCGCATTTTGATTTTTTTGTCGATTTTACCGATTTTATGTCGTTTTTGTCGTGTTTTGGTTATTTTTGTCGTTTTTACCCTTTTTTTGTTATTTTTGTCGTTTATACAATTTTTGTCGTTTTTTTTGGTCATTTTTGTCGTTTTAACCGATTTTTTGTCGTTTTTCATCGTTTTTATCGTTTTTCATCGTTTTTTTCGTTTTTTGTTATTTTGTCGTTTTTACCATTTTTTTTCGTTTTTACCTATTTTTTGTCGTTTTTTACCGATTTTTTTTATATTTGTTCATTTTTTCGTTATTATTATTTTTTATTTTTTTCCCGGAAATATTTATATTGTCACCAAACATGGGAATGTAATTTTTCAGGAAATTTAATTCCTTGGAATTGATTCCCGGGAATATAGAATTCCGGGCTATATAGTATTCGCATACCAAACGCCCCCTAAAGGGGTAAGGGTGTTTGGTATAGCGTATGTTATATACTCGTAATCAAATATTCTGGAGTTAATTTTACTGAACAGTTTTGTAAATATATAAATATTTACCGGAGAAGAATATAAAAAGGCTCTAAAAAATAGAAAAATGATCTAGAACACAAAAAAAATTGCATGAAAAAATTGAAAAATTGAAAAGATCCAAAAGTTTAAAAAATCACTCAAAAATTTAAAAAAAAAAAAGAAAGATAAAAAATGAAAAAACTAATAAAAATTATTTAAAATGACAAAAAGACAAAAAAAAGGAAAATAAAACATATAAAAATAAAAATAAAAATCATAAAAAATGAAAATAGATTTTGAAAAAATTTAAAGAAAATTAAAAAGTATGAAAAACAAAAAAAGACAAAATATATTACATTAGCAAAAAAAATACATAATCTTAAGGGGAAGTTGGTGCAGCGAATTTTTTTACTACCGGACAAAAATAGGGTGAAAAATATATCCCTATTTTAGGTTAAAAATTTATTTCCAGAAAATACAAATATTTAGATAAATAATTTACTCACAAAATATGACTCATATCCTTTATGGTGTTCACTGTTCAGTTGGCAAGTAATTTATTTTATTCTCAAAACAATTTAGGTGGAAAATATTTTCTCATGTTTGTTTAGGTTAAAAAAATCTATTCCCTAAATACCGGGATAAATAATACCCACAAAACATGGAAATTTTGTCCCCAAGAATGAACGAATGAATGGATGGGTATGTTTTTTGTCGGGACCAAAGAAATGTTTTTTCCCTAATACTCTTTCTAAATTGTTTTTTTTTTTCTTGTTTTTTCGTAAGTGCAGGCTCATGCGCTCCAAATAGCCCCCATTTAGTTACCACTAATGAAAATGGCAAATTATAAGGGCACAGCCCTTTTTACTCGGGGCTGTCCAAGTGACTGTTTCCCATTATTTACAAGTTTGTCACTGAAAAAATTACTCAGGACTATCCAAGTTGTAGGTATAAAAGTTGAACTCTTTTTTTTTTTTCCTTTTCTTCCTCACTCTCCATTCTCTCTCCCTCTTTCTTCTCCAAACCCTAGGTCTGGTCCCCACCATTTTTTCAACCCCACATTTCTCCAAACCCTAGAAGATTCTCCAAGGAAGATTCCTAAAATATTCGGTATGATGACGTCCGCTAAACGACAAAATTTCTGAGTTTTTTTTTTTTAAGTAATCTTATATTTTGTCCCAATGTAGAAATTATGGAAGAAAGTGGATCACGTCTATCAATCGAGGAATCCGGATCTTCCAAACAACACGACAAAACACCCGAAGAACTCTCGGTAAATTTCCGACCGACTGCTACGCATTCGACTGTACAAGAGGACTGCCAGACTTTCTGGCAGTCCATAGAACAGAAAGGACTGCCATATTACGCGACAGTCTATTTGTACAACTAGTGTAAAATAGGACTGCCGCAAAACATGACAGTCGAAGAAGTAACGAGGACTGCCAGATTATGCGGCAGTCTATGTGTAGAAATACTGTACAGTTGGACTGCCAGACATTCTGGCAGTCCGTAAAACACGTAGGACTGCCACATACTTCAGCAGTCAATGTGTAGAACTAGTGTTAAGTAGGACTGCCAGACTTGCTGGCAGTCTTTTAAACACGTAGGACTGCCACAAGAATTGGCAGTCTTTGTTAAGAAGTAGTGTAAAACAGGACTGCCAAACTTTCTGGCAGTTTATAAAACACGATGGACTGCCAGAATGTCTGGCAGTCCTGTTGTACAGTCCTGAAGGAAGGGCAATTTTTCTTGACAGTCTTGAAGTTGTTGATATTGTAATTTTGGTTGTAATTGTGGTTGGCAATTTTTTTTAAATTAAATGTAGGGCCCACCACCTCCTATTTCCGTTGACTTGAGTAATATATTCTCAACGGATGTCGCATTTGAATCTTATGAAGAAGCATTAAAATGGTGCAGACAAGTTGGAAGGCAAGTAAACACAGTCCTTGTCATTTCAAGGTCATTACGAGGCCCGTCGTGTCGTAAAACTGCTGATCTTGGATGCGAAAGAGGTGGGACATTTAGGCTTCATCGAAAGAAAGAAGAATGTGCCCGGAAAAAAGTCCCGGAGAAGACGGTAGGGTCCAGAAAGTGCGGTTGTCCTTTCAAGATTGTGCTTGTCTCAAGAAAGGATGGAAAGTGGACAGTTGATGTCAGAAATGGGATGCACAATCATGCGGTGGCGGAGACACTTACCGGTCATCCCTATGCCGGAAGGTTGAACGAACAGGAGAAGAAGTTAGTTGAAGAATTGTTCTGCTCCGGAGTCGCCCCGAAGCAAATTTATTCCGCGGTGCGCCAGAAGAATGAACAGAACAAGTCAACAATGAGGACAATCTACAATGCACTCTCGAGATCGAGGACAAATACCCTAAGAGGAAGAATGGCGATGCAATAAGTTATGAAGTTACTTGCCGACAATCAATATGTGGAGTACCATAGAAGACATCCGTCGTCCAATGAAATTACCTCTATGTTTTGGGCGCATCCGGAGTGTGCGCATTTGGCACGGTCCTTTGCCGATGTCTTGGTGGCTGATTGCACGTACAAGACTAACAAATTCAAGATGCCACTCTTCCACATTGTCGGCTTCACGTCAACGGGTAAATCATTTTCAGTTGCATTTTATTTCTTGAAGAATGAAACAGTAGATGATTATACATGGGCATTGAACAAATTGAAGACACTTTACACTGGACACAGAGAGCCGTCCGTTTTTGTCACCGATCGAGAATATGCATTGATGAATGCTATAGATATCGTATTTCCTCGTGCTCGTAGACTACTATGTATATGGCATATTAATCAAAATATTCAAGCACAATGCAAGAGCCGGTTTGAAAAAGTAGACGACAAACTTGATATTGACCGCTTCACAGAATTCTACGACGATTGGGGCCTTGTTTGGCGTGCAAGTACTGTAGACGCTTTTGACAAAGCGTGGTTGGAGTTCAAGGGGAAGTGGGAAAGTAGCAACAAGCCATGTATATCTTATATCAAAGACACATGGGTTGATCCATTTAAAGAAGATTTCGTCTTAGCATGGACGAATAAGGTGAAGCATTACGGCACGACCACTACAAACCGTGCCGAAGGATCACACTCAAAACTGAAGAAATATATACGTTTATCGGTCGGCAGATTTGTGTCAGTTTGGCAGTCGATTAATCTAATGACCAACTCGAAGGTGAACGAGATAAAGGCTTCATTTCAGATGAGCCTGAATATTGTAAAGCACGAACATAGGAAAGAGAAGCTGTTGTCTGATTTAATCCATGTATTGTCTCACTATGCTTTGGGGTTAATATTTGAAGAGATTGCTCGGGCAAATTCAGTTGGTGTTGATACCGAAGAATATGGTTGTACACATCGTCATTCTCTCGGCCTTCCTTGTGCTCATGAGATCAACGAATATCGACGTCAAGGCAGACCTATTCCAGTAGTGGTCGTTGATCAACGTTGGAGATAATTGTCAGTTATGCCTATGGTGGAGAGTCACGACGATTTCTTTTCCTTGCCAGAAGTTAAACTTCTTCATGCAAGATGGTGTGCTGCCCTAGAACCTGAGAGGAAGTCTATTGAACGTAAAATTCAAGAACTTGCCCACCCGGCAAGCAGTCATGTGCAGGAGCCATCTGTTGTAGTTGCCCCGAAGGGTAGACCACCAAGAAGACTTACAAGAACACAGAAGAAGAAGCTCGAGTCTACTAGAAGAGAACTATCATTATTTGAGCATATTGAAAGAAGCATGGAAAGGTTCGTTTGTCCAAAGAGGAATGAGAAGCTTCCTATTCAACGGAAGAAATAGAAAACAAGCGTTGGTGTCACATTCGACATGTACATTCATATATTTAATCCTGCAATACGGGAGTACATTTGGTCTATTGAAGATGTGCCTAAAGATGGACATTGTGGGTACCACGCCCTTGCAAGACATCTAGGCTACTCCGTTAAAGACGGATGAAGGCAGGTTAGAGCAGAGTTGTACGAGGAGTTGGAGTCTCATCTTTCCTTCTACAGCAAATTACTAAGCCCAGATACAGCTGGAGAATTACTGACAAGCATTCCCTGCGCCGATCAGACTACTGGAGAGGAACATTACATGGATATTCCTTCTGCTGCATATCTATTCGCTAACAGGTACAATATACCTACACATTTTTACTAACGTGAAAAGTTTCATACATACTTATACTGCATTTGTATTCGCCTACAGGTACAAGATCCTACTTATCGTTCTGTCGAAGAGAAGTAACAACACTTTCTTCCCAATGACCGCTCCTCCGGCAGACTACACTTTGTGCACTCTACATGCCATTGGACTTGATTATAATCACTTCGTCATCCCGCGATTTATCGGGCACAGTCCTATTCCCCCCCCCCCCGATCCAGTCTGGTATAAACATGCTCCGGAAGAATCGATCGCTTGGACGACGATGTACGCCGATGCGATCAATGCCTATAAGGTGAAAACAAACTACGTGCAACCTAAACCAATGCCGGAAGGCCACTACGATGTATTGATTGACTGATAGTGGGGAGCATCACCGATAGTTTTGTCACATTTTGTAACTAAAAAGAAGGATAAACATTTACGTCTATACCGATATAGTCTTGTCACATTTTGTAACTAGAAACAAGGATAAACATTTATGTCTATACCGAAGAACTTGCATATTGCCAAAAGAAATGTAAATATTTGGTCCTACGCCGATGTTTATATCTTTGGTCCTACTCAGATACACTTTTTTATATCTGTGAATGTGGTTGTAAAAAGAAATGTAATGAAGAAGAAAGAAGTTTATTTTGCTAAGACATTTGAGTATCAATTTCACAGTTGAGTATCACATTAACAAGGACTGTCCAGAACTCTGGCAGTCCATCGTGAGTGAAAGACTGCCAGAGTTCTGGGCAGTCCAATTTGGAATTTGCTGTGAACTAGGAATGACCAGTTTCTGGGCAGTCCTTATTCACAGCAAGTTCCAAATTGGACTGCCCAGAACTCTGGCAGTCCATCGTGAGTGAAAGACTGCCAGGGAACTGGGCAGTCCAATTTGGAACTTGCTGTGGACTAGGACTGCCAAGAAACTGGACAGTCCTTATTCATAGCAAGTTCCAATTAGGACTGCCCAGAACTCTGGCAGTCCATCGTGATCGACATTTAGTATTCAAAAACTATTACATCAAAAGCATATTACAACAAAATGATACGGGAGTTCGACATGAAGTATTCAAAACCTATTACAAAGAAAACACAATACCACAAAATGATACCGGAGTTCGACATTAAGTCTTCAAAACATATTACAACCAAGACGTCAACAAGTATTCGAAACACAGTTCAACAAAAGGAGCACACAAATTTTTCAAACAAGTACACACAAGTCATTTCTTCTCATGACGCATCTTAGTCCGTCGCTCTTGTTCGAGAAACGGATAGTCCGATGCGATGTTCTGCATCTGGTTAGCCACGTCGACGTAGTTGTCTCCCTTGCACAGCAGTAGACTTTTCCCCAAGTTTCTTACTTTCGAAGCCTGAAGGAAAAAATTAAGGGTCCAAATTAGCCAGGTTACTATACTGGTAAACATTAATTCGAAAAAATACTACTTGCCATCTTTTGCATTGCGTCAAGCAGGCCTGCCCTGTTTGGTAGAGGAGCAGCTACCGGCACTTCATTCCCTCGCGTATCTGGATTCAACATCATACCATGTCCGGCCTCTACATAATAATTCCTATATTCATCAGTACAATCCCACATCTGCTCCACCGGACGTCGTAAAGTTTCACCAACTACATGACGTTGCCACTCAGTGAAGAAGTAAGAGCCCCAACGGTAGTCCGGCGGGACATAGGTTGATGCTTTGTTCCCTTTTGAAGAAGTCCTCAAATTCAAAGTGTCCGGTACAGTTTGCACGTAGCCAAACTGTCGAAGCACTCTGTCTGGCATATGAGGCTCCTCAATTTCTTGACAGGATATCAGACCTTGAAATAGTGAAACTCCTTGCAACGGACGAGAACTATTTCGAAGATCCTTATAAGGATGCCAAATAATCCACATCATAGAATATGTAATCAAGACCAAAGAAGTTAGTATTTTACACTATAATGAAATCCTAAGTAAATAAAAAATTAAGTTAGCATTGTCTCACCTCCTTTTCGTTCATATCTTCAAGTGCGATACGCAGGGAAGCTAAAGTATGCGGATGTCTGCTATCCATCTTAACTGGATTCTACTTGCACATCCTAGGTAGCTGCTCATCATAGTCTTTGTTAACAGTAGCCCTCTTTAGCGTCGGGAAATGTTCGTATATCCATGCCTGTACATGAAATGTAGATGACACACATATTAATCGACCTAACTTATTTAAACTATAAACAAAGTACGATTTACTTGACTCACATGGAGCAGAGTTTGACAACCAGCTATAGTCTTCAATCCGACTCTAGATGCAGCGCCAAGTTCGCGGTAGAGATAAGCTAGTATACCGCTTCCAAATGATATTTGATCCACAGTGCCTAAGATCATAAAATTGTTAACATATTTGGCGTGAATCGAGGTTCCGGACTTGTCCGAAATGCAGACGGCTCCCAAGATGGAAATACATGTATGCCCGGGCCACTGCATCGTCGTTGGCGTCGTCCTTATTGTCATTTTCATCGTCTTCATCGTCATCATCATCAATGTGTGCATTCCTAAGAAAACTCAAAGGAACTCCGTACAACTTCTTAAACTCGGGGAGACTAACAAAATTCCCTGCCTCAATACCGAGTGCATTGGAGACCAATTCCACCATCTCGTCATACATCTCAAAGTCACCCGTATCATAATTCATGAGCATTGGACCACCATCAACTCTAAGTCCCAAAATGTGGTGGACGTCGTCGAGGGTGATCGTCAACTCCCCGGAAGAGAAATGGAAACTGTTTGTTTCGGGATGCCACCACTCCACAAACGCAGAGATCAGTGCGTGATCCAAGATCTTGTACGAGTGTTTTCGCAATATGCTGCAACCCAGTGGGGATGATTTTGGCCTTCACACCTTCTTTCAAATTGTCAAAATTCCATGTACTGTACATCTTAGCGTGGTTAATGACCCGCAAGATACGCGAACTTTTCTGAAAATAAAACAATATAAAGAAACTATAAATATAAAATGTAACTACTATTTTACAAAAGAAATATAAATATCTAAGGTAGTGAACTTGCCAGATCCTTCCAAATTTGGTAAGATATGTGGTTAGGCAGGGACGTCAATAGTGAGCAACCGATTGGCCTCACTTCCGGATCAGCTCTATCAGAAGCGGTATTCGTGTCAGAAGGTCCGGAACCATCGTCCCCCCCCCTCTATGAACAATGGGAACAATGGGCAAATTCTCATCGGAGGAGGGGGAATCAGGACGAGTCTTCTGTTGCTTCGATTTACTTGCAACATGTTTGGTTCGACGTGGTGCAGTCTGAGAGGGTGCCCGCCGGTTTACTTATCGTTATTGGTTTTTCGCGAACCCGCTCAGCTTCACGTGCCTTCCGCTCCGATGCGGTAGGTCGTTTTCCTTCCACCCTCGACGTCAACGTCCTTCGACTTCGGAGTCGGGTCGTGACTACGAATATTTAATATCAATCGATTAATACTTAGCAAACATCAAACAAGACTGCCAATTCAGGACTGCCGCTCTTTCTGACAGTCCTATGTACTGTTAGGACTGCCAGAGAGAGGGGCAGTCCACTTGTACAGCAAGTATTACAAAGGACTGCCGCACTTTGTGGCAGTCCTATACGCATAAAGGACTGCCACAAAGTGAGGCAGTCGTCCGTAATACTTGCTGTACAAGTGGACTGCCCCTCTTTCTGGCAGTCCTAACATTAAGTAGGACTGCCAGAAAGAGAGGTAGTCCACGTGTACATCAAGTATAACACAGGACTGCCGCACTTTGTGGCAGTCCTTTACGCATAAAGGACTGCGACTAAGTGCGACAGTCCTGTGTAATACTTGCTGTACACGTGGACTGCCTCTCTTTCTGGCAGTCCTATGTACTGTTAGGACTGCCAGAGAGAGGGGCAGTCAACTTGTACAGCAAGTATTACAAAGGACTGCCGCACTTTGTGGCAGTCCTTTACGCATAAAGGACTGCCACAAAGTGCGGCAGTCCTTTGTAATACTTGCTGTACAAGTCGACGGCCCCTCTCTCTGGCAGTCCTAACAGTATATAGGACTGCCAGAAACATGGGCAGTCGTCGTCGAGTCGAGAGGAACTGACTTGGGTTGTTCGAACTAAATTAATAGGATTTTGGGGGGAATTGACAACGTATTAGGTTTCTTACCTTGATTGAGAGGAACGTTTGCGTGCCATCGTAGGGAGAGATGTTGGAAAATGGTGAAGACGAAGGAAATGGCGGAGATGAGGATCGAAACCCTAACCGTGACAATTGCGTAAAAGAAATGGAGAGAAGGAGTGGAAATCGTGGAGAAGAAGAAGAAGAGAGGAGGAGGGAAAATAGGGTTTGTGAAGAGAGAGAGGGAAAATTTCAAATGATACAATTTTCGGGTTTGGGGGGCCTGTGGGGTTTGGACAGCCCCCTGAGTGAAAACTTTGGACAGCCCGAGTAAAAGTTCCTCAAAGCCTGGCTAGCCCTAATCCTGGATAGCCCGAGTAAAAAAGGCTGTGCCCTTATAATTAGCCTTTTTTTTTAAAAAAAAAATTGACATTCAAATTATAATTCTATTTCTGCATTAAATATATCATTAATTTGTGTATGTATGGAGAAGGAGTGTAGGTTGACATTTTAGGAGTGCCAATAATGTTAATGTAAGGGTAAATTTGGAATTTGAATCTTAAAAAATTAAAGAGGAGTGCTGAATGACGTTTTAGGAGTG
This sequence comes from Iris pallida, assembly GCA_029216955.1. Lineage (NCBI taxonomy): Eukaryota > Viridiplantae > Streptophyta > Magnoliopsida > Asparagales > Iridaceae > Iris > Iris pallida. The sequence continues at coordinate 4,868 of JANAVB010025644.1, read as the reverse complement.
CTAATAGTAGCACCCAAAAAAAGGAAGTAAGAAAATGTTGAAAAAAAATGAGAGACAAATGTGTGTTTAGTACCAGAAAAAGTGGGAGGAAGGAAAATGGAGGAAGAAAAAGTAGAGGAAATAAAAGAAAAAGTTGAAAAAAATATGAAAGAAAAAGTGGAGCGTATATTAATTACTGAAAATTTATGAAATGTCCAAAAAACGAAAAAGTTTTATGAAAACCCACCGCACAATAACATTTCATCGCGTGCCCAGAATTAGCAGAAAATATATAAAGGTGGTTCCAAAAGACCTTTTCGCCATTCCTTCTAATTTATTGAAACATCCACGAAACTACTCTTAAAAAATGTTTTGATACTTCCTCTTTTCCATATGCTGCTCACTTTCGAATCTAGGTTTTCTCCTCAAAAATCTTCAAACCTTACTTCAAAAACTCGTCGAAAAATTTCGAAAAGGTCGACAAACGCTAAAATTGTTAAAACGGAGGTCCAAACATCATTTTTTTCGCGATTCTAAAATTTTAAAAGGTCGACTAACGGAGAAGCGGTTAATCTCCGGTTCTTCGAAAATACGCTCCTTTGTGATAAATCGGACCTCGTTTCGACCTCCCAGTCAAAAATTATGGCCTAGCCATAAAATGCAGGAGAATGATCATTCTTCGTGGTAATATTACAGAGATGGCCATTCTCCATTCTCCGTGCTAAAACCACAGAAAATGGCCATTCTCCTGTTAAATTGACAAAGAATAGCCATTCTCCATGTTAGAATGACGGAGAATGGCCATTCTCCGTGCTAAACTACGGAGAATAGCCATTCTCCGTGCTAAAACCACGGAGAATGACAATTCTCCTTGTTAAATTGACCAAGAATAGCCATTCTCCGTGTTAAAATGACGGAGATTGGTCATTCTCCGTCAATTTAACAAGGAGAATGGTCATTCTCCGTCATTTTTACACGGAGAATGGTCATTCTCCGTGTTAAAATGAGGAGAATGGCCATTCTCCGTCATTTTCACACGGAGAATGGCCATTCTCCATTATTTTGACACGGAGAATAGCCATTCTCTGTGGTTTTAGCACGAAGAATGACCATTCTCCGTCATTTTGACACGGAGAATGGCCATTCTCCGTGTTAAAATGACGGAGAATGGCCATTCTCAGTCATTTTATCACGGAGCCATTCTCTGTCATTTTGACACGGAGAATGGTCATTCTCCGTCATTTTGACACGGAGAATGGCCATTCTCCGTCATTTTGACACGGAAAATGGCCATTCTCCGTGGTTTTAGCACGAAGAATAGTCATTCTCTGTCTTTTTAACACGGAGAATGGTCATTCTCCGTCATTTTTACACGGAGAATGGTCATTCTCCATTATTTTGACATGGATAAAGCCATTCTCCGTGGTTTTAGCACGGAGAATGATCATTCTTTGTGATTTTAACACGAAAAATGATGGAGAACAGTCGACAGAAACCTAAAACCTATTTGTTTCGTTTTTTTTTGTGAAAAAAATTTTGTCAGGAACAAAAATTCAAGAGTTTTCGTTCTTCTTTCAAAATGATGCTAACTCTTATGGAAGAGAAGAAGAAGATCTTCTCTCCACAGTTGACCTAATCGCCGAAAAACTTCAAATCTCTCCACGATGATGATGATGATGATGAGCGATGATCGAAGTTCGACTGAAGAAAAACACAGTGAACTACGAACGATCTTTGCGATCTCTGCTGAAGATGAGAGCAATGGAATTCAGATCTCTCGTGAAGAAGAAGACGACGAAAATCGCAATCCAAATATGAGTTTGTACGAATGGTAGTTATGGTATTAAAAGATGGCAATTTTGTAAACAGAGCATCTAAAGGGAATCTTGAAATATTTAACGTGAAAATATATAATTCTGGACATTTCATAAAATCCATCCTGCGGGTGAATTTTTCATACAAACCAACTCCGAAATTGGGTTTCTCAGCAATTTCCAGTATTAATTAACAATTATATATCCATATGAATTACATTATTTAAAATTTATTAATGAATTCAAGTGATAAATAATTTTTTAGTTGAGGATATGATTGGTAAAACATATATATTTCTACTTCTTTTTTCTTTCACTCTTCTTTCATATCAAACAGAGGAGAGTGCATCTCTTCATATTTTTTTACTTTATTTCTTTTACTTTTCTTTCGATACCAAACAAACCAAAGTGAATATTTTTTCTTTTCCATCATTCCAACCAAACACAAATGATAGAAATGATCTTTCATTTCCATATGGAAGAAAAAACATTATACTCTTCCTTACTTCCACTTTTCAATCCTTCGTACTAAACAAAGCCTAAGGTATTATTTGGGAAGAGGAAAAAAAAAGGAAGGAATGAAAATGAGAGGAAAACTAGTGGTATTTGAGACGTAGAGGGAAAATGATTGCGAAAAATTGAGAGAGAAATTCATATGATCTCATTCAAAAAAAAAATTCTTTCAAAAGTGGTAGAAAATAGGAAGAGTTAAGAGGGTTGTGGATATTACCCAATTATCCTTTAAAAACATATTAATTATGATTTGAAAAAAAATCAAAGACTAAATGGTAATTATATTTTATCCACAATTTTTTTTCTTTTTCTACTTTTTAGTCATCCAAACAAGTAAATAAAATTAATTTTACCTTAGTTTACTTTCCTCTATTTTCTTTCCCCTCAAATATTATTTTTCTTTCTAAAAAAAAAAATTCAAAAACACTAAGGAGAAAAATATATTATGTACCCGTTTGGTAAACCGTATTTGGAGGTAGGATTTGGATTTTTGGACTAGGAGACAAATCCATGGAATTCTATGTTTGGTTGGAAATGGATTTGGATATGTAAAGTATGACAAAATCCAAAACTTGGATTTGGTTGGATTTTGGAGAAAAAAATAATTATTCTTAATAATTTTGTTAAAATATTTATTATTTAATAATTTGTTAAAAATTAGTAAATTAAAAATTAGTTAATCTTTAATAATTTCGTTAAAAATATTTATCCTTTAATAATTTCGTTAAAAATTTGTTAATTAATAAAGAACTAACTATTTTATTAGTATTATTAATTAATAAAAAAATAGTATTATTAATTTAAAAAATTAGTTAATTAGTTAATTTCTTTATAATCATAAGTAATAATTTATTAGTATTATTATATATTAATTAATAATATTTTATTATTTAGTTAATAATCATAATTTACTAGTATTATTATATTATTATTAAATATTCATTAATAATTTATTAGTATTATTATAATATTAATTAACAATCATATCCTATGTTTAGTATTAATAATTAAAAAATTAGTTAATTAGTTAATTTCGTTATAATCATAATTAATAATTTATTAGTATTATTATAATTAATTTAATTTGTTAATAACAATTTATTATAATCTTAATTAATAATAATTTAATCATAATTAGAATCATATTTATAATAATTTAATTAATAATTTACTAATCATAATAATATTAATTTATAATTACTATTTTAAAATATTTAATTTAGTTAGTTAATTATTATTATTATTTATTAATTGTTAAGTATTAATTAATTATTAATTATTAATTATTAATTATTAATTATTAATTATTATTATTATATTTATAATCATTAATTATTAATTATTACTTAATTATTTAATTATTACTTAATTTATAATTACTTAATTTATAATCGTTAATTAATAATCATTAATTAATAATTGTTAATTATTAATCGTTAATTATTTAATTATTAATTATAATTACATAATTTATCATCGTTAATTATTAATTATTACTTAATTAATTATTACTTAATTATAATTACTTAATTATTAATTATATAATTAATTATAAATTATTAATTTATAATTGTTAATTGTTAATTATTAATTATTAATTATTAATTATTTAATTTATAATTACTATTATTAATCATTAATTATTAATTATTTAATTTATAGTTTTAATCATAAAACCAAATCCTATGTTTGGTTGAAGTTGGATTTGAATAGTAAAATCCATGATTTGGATTTGGAGGATTTCCAAATCCAAATCCAAATAGTAATATCCAGTTACCAAACAAGCTAGCCTACCTGTCAAACAAGAAAAACTAATAATAATAGTATATGCCATTGATTAGTTTATAACAGCTTTTTGGTCGGCCCTGAGATTATGGAAGTCCAAAACGAACTTTCAAATAGCCCCCATATATAATATATAAAAAAATTAAATTTAAAATTATTTAAGAATTGAACTAAGAATTTCTATAGTACAAGACTAATATGTCAAACCACTATACCACAAATATTTTATGTTAATCACTATATCATAATTTTTTTTAAATTAATAACTATATCTTAATTTTGAGGTCTTAGCATATATGAAATCCAGAATAGGTGTATTCGGTGCACTTGTTGAGATAAGGGGCTGTTTGGTTTACAGGAAGTGAATTTGGATTTGGAATTGGACTTTCAATGGGGAAAGAATGATAGGAATCCATGCACTTCCTTGTCCCCCTAGGAAACAAATGTGTTTGGTTGATATAGGAAAGTGAAAAGTTAAAAGTGGAAAAATATATTATAATAATTATATGATAATTATTTTAACTGAAATAGTAATAATAGTTATAACAATATAATAATAATTATTATTGTCTTAACTTAAATAATAATTTTAATTTTAGTTACACATTAATAATAATAATATAATAATAATAATAATAATAATAATAATAATATAATATATAATAATAATGTTTTTTACTTAAATCTAATTACTATTAATACTACTGTTATTATTTTCCTATTAATATCTTTCTCTCTCTTTCCCTATTTCGAAGGCCTCTCCCTCTCTCTCTCTCT